>CH002848.1:123466-178281 GCA_000149265.1 Ciona savignyi
TGTGTTAACCCCCTGGGTTTTCACTTTCACAGAGATAAACATGAATATCCTATTCCAAGTGTGGGCTTGATTACTTAAGTAATATGCTTTATTTTGTACCGCTGGGAATTAAAGCATTTTTTACTTACCTAATAATACCGCCACCATAAAATTAACGAGTCCACCACAACCGCATACAAACATTATAAAACCGTAGACCGAAATAGAGCTGGTAAAACTAAGAGCAATTGTCGCCAAATACTGCCAAGCACTAAATACCAGAAAAACAGTTTTTCGTCCAAATCTGTAAAACATGTTATATCTATGACGATCTAAGTTCATATTTTAAATTATATGGATGATAAACTGATAGTTATCACACGACAATTGTAGTATAGACCATTTAACTAGTAGATTAAACGGATGTCTACAAAGTATCTTGCATAGGGCACAACCGTCTAGCCAGCGACTGGGTTTAACCCGAACAACCATTTGGCCGCTTGCATTTTACTAACGTTCCTGCCGAGTAACCTATAAGTGGTCTTAGTTCTAACAAATTCATGTCATACCTGTCCGATAGGAGTCCACCGAACAAGCCGCCACACAGCTTTCCCCCCATGTAAAGCGAAGTCATTAATGGATGGAGCCACGCTTTTTCACACACCAACTCAAACTAGAGAATCGACATTTAAACAACGATTAACCGCATCTACATATTTGTGTTGTTATTGAAAATATTTTACAGAATAAACAAAAACTATAGTAACACAGTAAAGCAGAACATTAGACAAATTTTGAAGACAGTCACTTTAAATAACGTCTGGTTTGGGTTAGGGGGTTAGTTTTATTGTACCAATTCCGCCACCCGAATTAATGGGCCACAGCCATGGTGCCATGCCCCCTCGATAAGCGTTGTATTATTTGTATAATTATAATTCTGTGCATATTCCAACACCTATTAGTGTTTTTTTAGCAACCGCACTCTACCATTAATTGTCTTGTCGCACACTGCTAACCTGTTAAAACAGCCAGATAATAAAATGAACTGCGCGTTGCCTTATAAAGAGTTATACTGCCGAACCATCTCTTTTGTACCACTCTGGATAAGTTACGGCCATTTTGAAGAGCGGCGTAACGTATATATTTATACCACGGCTGCGATTTAAAAACGGCACCAATTTTACTTTTCAGTTACTTTTTACCTGTGACGTTTTTGTTGTTTGTATGTGCAAAATTACCGAAGTAACCTTTCTCTATCTGAAAACCCATGCAGTGGACACACTGGTACTAGTATTTTAATTCGTTTTACAATTAGTAGTCACGGTTTTGTAACGCCATACCTCAGTAATGGCACTAGTCCCATCTTTTTCGAATTTCCACGAACGACATTTCGCCTTTGAAGAAAGATTCGGTAACATTCAATTCTTGAAATGCATAAATATATTAAATATTACAATAGCAATTCCCGATTTTTAGGTTAATTACCCAAATTTTAAGAAAAACATATTACTACCTGTATAGTTATCCGGCAGATAATAATTGTAACATTCGCTCCTGACGCGTTGTCCGTTGGTATCAGCTGTCCAAGGAACGGTCAAGTTCAACAAATATTCCTTGTCTGTCGTGCTGATATTTATATAATTGTTCAAAATTTCCTGGATAAAATACAATATCCTGTATTAACCAGTTACGTTAAAATAGACATTTGAAAAATTGTATATAGTATATTTGTGTGTGTGTGGTCAGGTCGTTTCGTCAAATACTTTGAAGTTTCTCAGTGAATCTATGATGGTATTGTAATGTAGGTATAAAATAGAAAAGTTTTAATTGTGTCGTAACAATTGACTCACAAGTCAATTTCACACTTACATTAAAAGTAAATGTAATCAAATTTTGATAACACTTACTCCTTCGAAGCAATATAGTTTGTTAATGACTTAATTCAGGTATATCCTTAAAGTATTTCTTTATTTTCAATTGTGCGCAAGCAAAAAAGATTTATTAACACCGGTGCAGGACGTTAGGGACATGCTCTTGGACCTTGGTACGTTATAATCTAAAAATCCCCCCGTGCAATGTGATATCATAATATATGATATCACACACCGAGAAGTAGAACTTTGACAGTAGGTATGTCATACTAATCGACAGGTAACCTTGTATCCATAATGGGGTTGCTGATATCTTTCAGTTTTAAAAACATCGCGTGAAAACACTAAACCTGGGCTTAGGACATGATACTCATGTTTATCCTCGTGAATGGAAAAACGGAAGGGTCGTTAACATACGGGCAATCGACATTTTGCCTCTCGCTGAACGTCGGGTTACCATAGCTATTGTAGCGTGTTGTACATGATTAAGATGTTCCTTTGATTTGGTAGAACGTATTATTTTCCTTAGTACGGGCATTGTCCTTTGTCTTGCCTAAGGACACTCCCACTAGCTAGCTACCAGTTTCGAATCTACAACCCTTCGGCTGAAAGGCGACGTATCAACCCAACACGCTAATCGATGGGGCATTTTGTTGCAATGTTTAGCAAGATAACCAACATAAGCCTTGTTGATGCAAAGTATAATATGGATATCATATGTTACTTACTGGTGGTATGTTGCAATGGTATTTAGGTTGATACTGTACGTATAGAAATTGAAAAGAAGTGAAAGCGTTTGGTATTGTTGAAAGCATCAGAAGAAAAGCGAGCCTCTTCTGGTATCTTCCGAATACGGTGAACTCTTCAAACTGATTTTCTTTCATTTTAGACTACCACACAATTTTGTCACTATCACACAATTCTACAGAGAAATAGCCGATTAAATTAGGAATCAGTTTAATTAACGCTTTAGGAGGATAGGATACTCATATTTATCCGGTCGGACATAGAAAGTATAAACTTCTGAAATGCAAACAAATATGTATTAGATTTTCAGTGTTAAGTTTTGGATCTAGTACAGAGGATTCCCGATATAGCAAAATATTTTTGTTAGAAAATATTTCGGGAGTATGTAAAGGGATTTTTCATCTTGAAGGATTCAAACAATCAGGTCAAGAATTTCAGGATTGTTAGCTACGATTGTCTAGCTAGAAGAATTGTGGTAAATAGGCAACGAGTTACCGCGCTGTCAGTCCAAAGTTTAACGTCAATCCAAAAAAATATAAATTGATATTCGGTTTATTTTTTTAGCCGCGTTTCGACCGAAAATGTTGCTTAAAGAGGTGTAGATATAAACGAATTCGACAAGAATTAAGATCCTAAACATGTTTGGTTTGGTAACTTAGCAACACCTGATTGAATGACAAAACAGGTTGAAATTGTAATACATGTCAGATAATATGGTCCAGATACGAATCTGACAAACAAATGTACTGTTTACTAAAAACGAATATTAAGTTTGATTTGTTTAACTCAAGAAACCATACGTTTTTTCTTGCAACAACAAACTATATACTAAAGGGATGAAATATACTAATTGTGGTTAGGCACCATACATACATAAAACATTTAGCGTATACAAAATGTGGTTTGCAAATGGCGGTTCTACGTTTTGCCGTCATTTTGCTGTTTCTATTCTGTGATTTTTTCTTCAATTATACCATACGCTGTATTTAATTTAATTATTAAACATGGGGCCAAAAATGAAAAAACTAACACTAAACTTGATAAGATTTACCTAGAATCCTTGACGTTGTGAATTACCCAGAGTTAACCTTCCACGATTTAACTTGTCGGGCTGTCATAATTGTCGGGTTGCACCCACGCATCAAACTTATATTTATTTTATTTGCACCATCCACCATAAATAAACTAAATGGCTAACTGTCCGATGTGGTTAAATGCAAAAAAATATATATATAAACCGAAAGATAAAAAGCAGACGCTACAAACTATACCAAGTTATTCGCCTCAATTGTCAATGCAATTAATGTTAGCAAACGTCTGGGGTTTGTAATAGCTAACCTTAGAGGACAAAGTCAAGTCGATGGCATTAAGGCAGGAAGGCATCATTTATTAGCTATTTCCGAGCGTTAAATACTGATCGCGTCTGTACCGACTTCTAATAGACACTTGGTTGACATCCTTTAGTTTAAAACGCACAATTATAAAGGGAAAAGTTAAACCAAAATGTCAGCTAATATGATGATCTAGAACGGAGATAAAGATTTGGTAACTCAAGAACTCATCAGTTTTTGTTTGCAAAAACGTTAATAATCAAATGAACAACATCGTCATTTTAAGTGTTAAAGCATCACTTTAACTTACCTTACTTTAAATTTATAGGATTTAAGTAAAACTTGGGGCAAAGAGGGGTAATGGGGGTCACTAATACTAAGAATGTTCTTCATACTTTTTACTTTACATTGCATTAACACCAGGCCAGCAGTAAAAATGCGATGTTAAGTACTGGAAACACATACTGCACAGGTGCTGGGGCGTGAAATTGTAAATAGATACCTGAGGCCGGTAATAATAATAACCCCCGGTAAATGAATTGTTCGTACAGGAATACGATTTATATACTCGTTGTAAGTTAAATGTTTATGTCGGCTAATTATGGCACCCCTAGTACGCGTGCCACAATTGCAGCAACAATTACAGCGTTTTTATATCGGTAATTGCCATCTTCTATTCAAAACCCAGTCACGAAGTATGTTCGAACTATCTATGGCCGGTTATGAGGATCGACCGGCATATGTTTGATTTATAGGCCTATAACCTATGGCCGTACAAACATAATCCAAACTTATATATATGTGTTTTGTTTGTATATTCTATGGCTGGCCATACTCTGGTATTACATATATGGCCCACTCGCGATAATCCTTAGAAAAAAACATAGCCTATTTTTTGTCTGTGGCGTTTGAAAGATTTAGCCACACATGGCCGAGCTGACATAAACCAGCTAAAAACCATACGTTGCTGTCTTGTTGGCAGGATTACACAACTAAAGAAACCTTTGTTTTAAATTTAAATTATCATTCTGTGTTGGAGAATAATTTATTATTTCGGTAAATTTATTGATTATTTTTCCACTTTTCATGGCTTCAGTCCTACAGCAACCAGTCCGCCGAAATTAACACGTAATCAAAAGAATAGAACAATTTGTTTAAATATGTGTTATTTTTGTATAGCAGTTATTGTATAACAGTATTAGCAAGTAAGCGAACAGTTTACATGTATAAAATTGTTTTAAAAATATAATGTTTTGTTTTATAAATTCTTATTGAGCAACACTTTTTCCCGCGCATAAATGTGTCGTTCGCTCTTAATTGTGTCGTATTGCACCACGTGATCAGTTTCTTTCCGCCTTCAAATTTGCGATATGAACTAGTAGCGTGTGGTGTGTAACTGTTTAAAGTTATGGCAACGTTAAAGATTTCTTGTCCAAAGAGATGCGTCTACATGATTTGAAGATACCAGGTACGAAATTAGAACTACACGCTTGTGTTTTGTAACAGTTAGCCTATTTAAGTCTTTATTAATATTATAATGGATACTGACACTCATGTTCCTGTATATCCTGTGTGTGTTCACTTCACCACTTAACCATGCGGCTACATGTTAAAGGGAATAATGTAGAATAATTGTTAAAATAAATTTGATTGTGTTTAGTAATATTGTCATTGTAACATGTTGCATGGTGAAACATAATTATTAATCTACAGATATTCTGCAGTGCACAAGGCATGCACGTGCCAAGTAACGCTGAGATCACAAGTGACATAAAAAGTGCTTAATGGTGTATGCGAGTGGGAGGGAGGCAGGGCTGGAAAAGCCGCTTTGTCTAAGACAACACCAGTCAAACATAAGTCACACGATCATAGCCAACTGGATGCTTCAATTGCAACGTCTCAAATATCAAGAAAGTCCCAAAGTATGCTACCAAAGTATACTCAGCTCAAGTGATGGCACAGTTGAAGTGGACGAATTTGGGACCGGATTCATTAAAATAACTTTTAATTTCTTTGCGGCCATAGTAATTTGTTGTCAAAGAATCTATCATGATAGAAGGATTTACACTGTTGTTCACGCCTTCACCAAAGTTTGTTTTCTTGTGTACCATTTATTATCGACCTTTTTCTTGTGACTTTGTTGCACCGTAAATAAAGTAGTTAACGGCCGGCATATTCGGGTTTGTACAATAAGTGAACAAAAAACAAGCTAATTCTTATTTAAACGTAGCTAGAAACCATATGTGGACAATATAAGAACCGTAGATAATAGGCAGCAATGGCCCCTGCACTGGCCGTTGTAACATTTCGGTTAAGAACCATACGTGGACAATATAAGAACCGTAGATAATATCAGCAATGGCCCGTGCGTTGGCCGTTGTAACATTTCGGGTATGTCGGCCAAACATATATCTACCGGGTACCCTAACAAAAACTTGATCTGATCAAGACTGATCGGTAGATAACACATATATGCGCCATAGATATTTTCGTAACTGGGAAGGGAAAACACTACAAAGTATGTTGCCCTTCTGTAAATGAATTAATTAAATATATTAAAGGAAATAACATGTAATTGATAGCATCTTAATCTCAAGTTCCATTCCCACACAAAAATTGCAACCGGTTAGAATCACTACCGGTATCAATATGAATGTAATAATCATTCATCATGTAATTTCCCGTTGTGAGCATAGCATTTTACGACTGAACGCGTACAGAGTGCAATAGAATGTAACCTATAGGTAGGCTGTTCTTGGCATTGATTGATCTACCGCATCGCCCCTAGGGACTCTATCGTAAGCTCTACTCGAAATATGTGTTACAATGTCTTATCTGCGCGTCTTACCCGCCTATTTGCATTTATATGCTCTGTTGTAGTATGTTTTTATACTGCTTGCATCAATACAAGAATTTTATACATAATATTAAGAGATGCTCACTCCAGGTTACCGAGAACCAAGCCTAAAATGTAACATGTGTACGGTTTCCCAACTGTATAAAGCTACATCCGTGAAACAACCCGATTTGATTGATTCGGATACAAACCTTAATTTATAGGGTAGGCCTATTTCCCAGTATAAATTTTTACTTTTTTTGTATTTGAAAATGCACAGCTAACGTTCCATCAAATCTAACTTAAATTAAATCACCACCAGCTTAGCACTAAAAATGGTGTCTGCATAGTATTCTAATAAATCTTATGGTTTGGACGATAAAATACTCATGGGAGATGGGCCCCTGCAGACGGTAATCATGTATTAATCAATAATGCTTCAGTCATGATCGTACCCGAATTACATTTTTTACCAACCTTTTTGCAAAATGTGGAACAACTGCGAAAGTCAGCGATCCGTAACGACCATCGCGACTATGGCGAATGGGTGGCAAAGGTGGATGCCGTTCGCTTTTTTCCAGGACGCTATCTTTGCTGGATTTCCGGACGACTCTGGTGCCATTGTTTTTTTGTCGATGATACCCTTCGGCCGACAAAAAAGATTCCAAGCCACAGAAAAGCAGCTCGCTTCGAAGATAAATGTCAACCCTCAAACGATTTATGCAAAAACTCGGATAACTGATGCCAAACCGATTGATAGTGTCGCCAACAATTTTTTCTCGGAAATAGACTTCCATATCCACCACGTATTTGAAATTCACCTGTGTATGGTCAGGAGTTTTACATTTGGTGCAGAGGTCTAGTAGCCGACCTGACCTGACGACCCTAGCTAGTTTAACTGATATGACTCTCGCAATACCACAACAACAACAACGGGAGGTTTCTTTTTTCTTCTTTATAAGCAACATAGTAAATTGCATGCAGTTTAACTGAGACATACCTAAAGCTGCTCTGCAACAGGCGATTATTTCGGTCATCCTTCTATAAAAACAATTTCGACACTAAATTGAAAATAAAATATACACGAAAAAGGCCAAGCCAGCAAGGCACCGTATGGCATAATGTGAGAAGGATTTCATAGAAGGCATGGAATCTAATGTGGGAATTAAAGCCGGTTCAAGCACGCCACAGGAAATGAGGTAAAGTCCGGTTACCGGAGCTATTGCAGGGTGATGTAAATGATTAAGACGTTTCTTCAGTTTTTAGTACACATTAATCCGCTGGGTTCAGGCTATGTCCGCTAAGTGCCTTGCCTAAGGACACATTCGACTAGCTAGCGACCAGTTTCTATGCTACAACCCTTCGGCTGAAAGGCGACGCACTAATTCACCAAACTAGTCGGCGGGTACTAAAAATGCACAGGCATCATTAGGCTAAGCTACTCAACCGTCCAACCTCTACCAGGTCATATATCAAATGGGGGAGAGATTTAAACTATAATAGCAAAAAAAGAAAGAATGGAGTCGTTCCGCATGAACCAATGAGATAGCCTACAGCCAATCAGAACCGCCCCCGTTTTTACTATGCTATAATTGCTTCATATTTTTTTGTCCACGACAGGTAGTTGAAGACTAGTAAATGTGTTTGCTTTGCTATTGTTTGACGCGCCGAAAACACAATAAATAAAAATCAAACTGATTTATTTTTGAAACACTGGCAAACTGTACTGCAGTCACACTAGTATGCGACTGCAATAGCTTATATAGTAATTACCCTTCAACAAAGATTAAAATGGTTTATAAATATACACAACTAATTACTGAATTGGCTTTATACTTAACACAAACCCAACCCAAACCCACAGGTTACAGCAGTTAGAAAAGTAAAAAGCATGGTGTCATCAGAAAAATGTGTACAGGCTGTTAACACTTAAAAACACATTTAGCAGCAACATTTTTGGGAACGAGTGTGTTTTTGTTATCCAACCAACTATACCATTTTGCATGTACTTATTAAAACGAATCGTCGATTTAGGTATACCAAAGTGCTGTTAGATTTCAACCCAAAAGGAGCAATTAAGAATCTGTGATATTGTGAGTCCGTTAGTGGCGAACATTTGAAAAGCAAATAAGATAAATTCATTTTTGGAACGAGTTTACAAGTGTATTATCCAACCATCTACCAACAACAAAATAGTTTTGTCGATTGGCTTCCAAAAAAATTTGCGGATCGGCAAATTAGTTTTGTTGATTTGCAAAAGAGTTTTAACGATTGGCTGCCAAAAAAAGATTTGCGGATCGGCAAAATAGTTTTGTAGAATTGCAAAAGAGTTTTGTGGATTGGCCGCAAAAAAAGATTTGCGGATCGGCAAAATAGTTTTGTCGATTTGCAAAAAAAAATTGTTGATTGGCTACAAAAAAAAGATTTAAGGATCGGCAAATTAGTTTTGTCGATTTGCAAAAGAGTTTTAACGTGTAGGGAGCCGTTGCAGGTCGCTGCCTATTTTGTTAGATTGTTCGTTGTAGGCCCCAGGTAAGCCGGTTACAACACCTGATGCGATCTGCGATTCCCTACGCGCTATCTCGACTCTCGGAGGTGCGCTAATTACTTGAGGTTTTCTGCGTAACGACTCTTTGACTTGACTATCTGCTGTGTTTCGTCGATAAACGCCTTAGTAGTTTTATAACATCAATTGTATTGAGCAATTGAGGCGAATAACTTAGTACCAATTGTGAGTTAAATCGTTAGATGTTGCAACGATATAGATTTCAGATAAACTCTCAGTATTCTCCACATACAAGAATATTACTTAATGCGTTAGGACTCTCTCGAGCAAAAGTGAAATAAACTTATATAGGCAAAGTATCCGGCAGCTGCGGTAACAATCGTAAACCTAATAATAATATTTCAGTGATGATGCATTGTCAGCGCAAATGCCGGCTGTGCGATCGTAAATCTTATGTAAGCACATGAGGTCGCTACATACGATTGGCTGCAAAAAAAGATTTGCGGATCGGCAAAATAGTTTTGTAGATTTGCAAAAGAGTTTTATGGATTGGCCGCAAAAAAAGATTTGCGAATCGGCAAAATAGTTTTGACGATTACAAAATAGTTTTGTATACAAAACATACTGATATAAAGTTCAGGAATGCCCTTATGGGCAACCATAATTTATTATTGCTTGTATATATTAGTAATATAAACTGTAAGCAAAAACAAATGCCATTGTCTAATTTGAACAGATACAATACATTTATCCGAGATTTTAATTTTTGGTTGTCCAAATGCAATATAAAGGCACCACTTTGATTACTACGCCACAAAGATTGGTTCTGGCATAAAACTTGGCAGAAGAACATCCAAAATAATCTGAGACACCTCCGGTACAGTAGTGGAAGCCATGTAGTGTACACATGTTACGTCAAGAAGGTTAGTTGTTCAGGTGGTGATACTGATCTATATAGTTGCCTAGTGTTTATTTTTTATAATTGGTGTCAGTCTATATGTAACTTAGGTAGAAGTTAGGTTGTCATTCTTGTGAAATCCCGGAGAGAGACAAAAACCGGAAAACTTAAACTGAAAAACTTGGGTTGATGTCAACCATTAAAACAACCGAACAGTAGCACAGGAAAAGGGGAAGCGTGTGTAAAACGGGAGAATATCATTATCAACGCTTGGAAAAATCAAACTTGTGCGGGGAGAGAAAAAATAAAAATAAACGCCGTGAAATGTATGTATAACACTTAAAGCGGTGAGTAGTTAAAAATCAGTCAACAACGTTAAAAATAATGAAGTGTACGCAATAAAACAAAAGCAGGTGCATTAGTTCTGTTAATATATTCGTCTTACAATGCTCTCTCTAATAGACTAAGCAAGCCAGGTAGGTATATTTTAATCTAATTATTTTAACAGACAAAGACATATTGAACTTACACTTATATTAATAGCTTTTAAATTGGACTCGGTAGTAAGTTTGATCTGTTATAAATAAACGAAAACGTTTCGTTTTCAACAACACAAATGACAATGATGACTTTAGTTTATTGTTATTTGTACAATTATTTTCGTACTAAAATTCGATATAGAAATAAGGTTGGCACTGTAAAAATTAACAAACTATAAAGTGACACTTTGTTTAACAATATAGAATAAATGAAAATGCAAGAAGGCTTGCTACGTTTATTTGAATATTTTTTGCCAGGCTCAGTTTCGATCCCAAGATAGGCTCGTCACTTCGTCCGTATTTTTTATAAATGGAATTGGTATACGAATCGGTCGCGTTAACCATACGGCCACACTTGATTAATTAGAATTCGTAAAAAATGGGAAGTTCACTGGCGCGCCATCGACTGGCCAATGGAGCTTGGCCCATCCAATTCCTGCAGTAAAGAATTAATAAACCGTTAGTGGGAAAATGTAGAAATCGAACAGATTGTTTAGCTTTGTTTGGTAGCTAATTGATAATACCCGAGTATTTACAACATAGTGTAATGGCCTGTTCTGAAACGAGTATGCACTGACCGGACTGAAGTTGAAAATAGGATAGAATAGTTTTAACAAAAGGCAGAAATCTAAGTATAGTACTTTTTATATTAAAGCGTTTCGGAATGATGTTTCAGTTCATTTTCAATGAACGGCATAATTCCAAAATCGTAAATATCATTACAAAACCTTAGAACTTAATGTTTTGGTTTGATAATCATGGTTATCTGTTTATAAAGGGATTGAGAAAACGGGCGTTATATAATATACAGTCTGGTTACAAAAGATATTACATAGTATGTTGTACATGTTGAAAACTGATGTAGGCAACGTCCACTAACTGCCTATAACCCACAGTCGACTAACTAGTCGCTGTGCGTCATCTTTATTGTTTGACAGTTCGAGAAGTAAAAAATTCGTTATTCGGGCGAATTAATGACTGATTTACGAATGCTCCAATAGCCTAGGAAAATGAACCATACAACTCAGAGTACAAATGGGTACTACTAAATTTAGGAAACCGGGTCTAGATCATATACGGCACACTACAATAGCTCCGGCAACACGAAAATGGTGGACGAGATAATGGGACGGTTGTCCGTGTGACAACGTCCATTGCGTTTTTCCATTCACCAAAATAAACATTATTATCCTGTCCTATTATTGACAAAATGCACCAAAAAGCCTATGTTGATCCAGAGATAAAAATCTCTCCGAACCGCATGATAACAATGCACTGTCAAGTGGAACAAACTCCCATTACAGGTTAAAAATTAACAACTCCAAACATGGAATGTGTCAAGGTCTTTCAGAGTAGGCGATTGTCGTAAATAATGTCAAAATTTCAAAGTAAAGAATCTTAAGGCTTAAAAAAAACTTACCCTCGCTGTTTGTACAATTACGCAGAATGGGCAGAACATGGAGACAATACAATCATTGCAGAATCCTCCCTGCGAATATAGTTATTGATTAAACCTTGACAGCAGGGCTTATTAATTATTGTCTACACTTTCTGTAACAGTACGATACGGTTTCGAGCAAGCAGTGAAAACTAGAACAAATATGAAGTCGTACATCAATGCCTTTGCTTTCTCTGACGCTTTCCCGAGTTTTTGCAACACAGTACCATCCAACTGGGCCCAACAAGGTTGCAAGCCCACACATCAAACAAGAACCCCTGCCCGCCTTTTCAGCATTCTTCCCTGTGATGTAAATGATAACGAAAACTTTAAGCTACACTACACATACTTTTCCCGCGTTATATAAAAACAAATAAACAACACAGTAAATTAAATGAATTGATTTTTTTTACTGAATTACAGCGTAAAAAAGAATTCTTCATAGCCAATCGATGTGGGTGTTTGTTGTTCGACGTATTAGCTCCATAAATTTTACAGGCTATAAAGTGGTTTAGAAAAGCGATAACTGTACCTGCCACCCAGCATGGAAGGAAGTATGCCATGATGCATGTGCCCAGGTTCCCGAAGCAGCCACACAAGCCGAATTGCCATTCTCCCATTGCTGATTTTTAAACACAAGAATAACCTATAAATCAAACTTATACAGAAAGCTGGTCGCTATGAAATAATAGTCAATATTTGCTTTAATTTTGGAATATTAGGGTATATTTATCTAACTGTGTAATCAGTATTATATTTCGGCTAAGGTTTGATAAAGGATAAAATAGAATATTCTTTTTTATCCCCGTGAATGGGAAAACCATGGGGGTTAACAGACGGGCAATCTTCAGATCACCTCGCGCCCACTGTCGGGTTACCGAAGCTATTGCAATGGGTTGTATATTATACATACATTCCTTCAATTTGGTAGAACCTATTATTCCACTGGCTTCAGACAATGTCCATTAAGTGCCTTGCCCAAGGACACAACCGAGGAGCTAGCGAACAGTTTCGAAGCTACAACCTTTCGGTTGAAAGGCGTCGCTCTAAACCACTATAGACCAACCGGTCGGATATACCAGGTTACGTGCTTAGAGATTCTACAGCTCATTGCATAATAGTGCTATATTAACCTAAGCATTTATTTTCATTTTTACATGTGTGCGTATATTTATAGACTATACATAAAACTATGTTTATGGCATCACTCATATATGCTGCATCAGATTCGCGGCATATACAGTTTTTACTTCTATTTACTTCTATACCATTTAATCATCCTGAGTGGTTTATAATTGTCGGTTTTGGGCGTATCAAAGGAAATATATAAATGTATATTTGTGAATACATAGATAACATTTTATTTTTATTTCGTGATAAATTACTTTGTTCCTACCGTTATTTTTACTGATTTCAGAAAAAACTGTTGGAAAATAACTTTTAAATAGAATATAACTTTTAATACAAATTTGCATAAACGTATTTTTCTACAGATACATTGATCCATTATATGTTATCGTTAAAGTTTGTAGGCCAAACAAATCTTACTACGTAGTAACAGGATAAGGGATTGTACAATCGCTACAATCCTTTTTAGTGTGATAACGTAGGGCATTATAACACGGGTTACAGGGCTATTGCAGTGGTTTATCTTGAGAAACGTTTCTTTTTAGTTTGTTAAAACGACCAGAGATTAAGCAATATCCCCCGTTACCAAAAGACACAAATAACTTACTAAAGGTTGGTTTTGATCTACATTTTGCTATACCATATAAAAACCTGACGGGAACACATGAGAAATATGCTGGCAACTTTAAAACTATAAAAACCCTAACCCTAAATACTTTAAACATCAAATCCTCCAAATCTGACATCTATTTTAAAATTCGCAAGCCATGTGTGTAATTGATTCGTTTTTGTAGACATAACACAGATCTGTAATAAACTACAAAATACCTGAAACTAACGTAACCCTCCGATAAAAATGAACTTAAACCA
The DNA here is from genome assembly GCA_000149265.1 of Ciona savignyi. Lineage (NCBI taxonomy): Eukaryota > Metazoa > Chordata > Ascidiacea > Phlebobranchia > Cionidae > Ciona > Ciona savignyi. Next base: position 137,610 of record CH002848.1, read on the forward strand.
GACAACGGAAAAATCGAGGGCAGGTTTTCATACAGCCACCGCCCTTGGATTGCCTTTTTTTGCGGGGATTTACGTTTACCAAGGTTGCCTAGCAATAGGCACTTGCGTAGTAAAACACATAAACGCAAATGCGGCTTATTTATTATGTGCCGATGTCGTAAATGGTTAACTCGTTGTTAAAAAAACGTTTTAAACTAAGGTTACTAAAGGTTGATAAACATACTTTCAAAGTCCATCATGGGTTATGGCGAAGACGGACGTTTTGGTATATACGGAGCCGACACATGTGGACAAGCTTGATTTTGGTCTCAAGGGTGGCTGATTCGATACCAACTTGCTGCACAAAACACAAATTTCGTTATAAACTAGGACAAAAACTGTATATGGCCCTGCAACGCCTTGCATCCAACAAATGCATTTCTTAAAAAATGATAAATTTATTTAGAAAATGGTAAATAGGTAGCAAAGTGGGAAAGATATTGGGTCACATTGTAATATTCCAACCTACGTTGTTCGAAATCCAGTCAATACATTCTTCCATCGACAAACATTGGTGATTATTGTAAAATGCGTAGGCCAACGATTTAAATGACGTAAACGCAAACATCGTTATTGATAATACCATCGTACATACCGGGCATCATGATTTATTCCTCAAATACTTCGCGCGGGTGTGCTCGGGAATTGGTGGAATTTAACAAAGCCAGTAATGTGGACCAATAACCATCTATTCTAGAGGTTAGGCGGTATATATAGCTGGCCATTTCGACAAGAAACTTATATAAATACATATATATAAATAAATATATGTATATATATAATATACCACCTTGCAGCAAAAGGCAGAGCTTTTACAGCTACTTTGTGGAGGGTTATGATTGTAAAACGTTTAATCGTACTCATAAAATCAGTTGAATCTATAATATGGGCTCTCATTCAGACACTTTAATTACGTACTCAAACTCTTAAAGACGAGTGAGGTTCTTAAGTGCTATACGAGCTCATAGGTAAATATAGTACAACCAAGTATAGGTTACGTATAGGAACAAATTTAAATGTTTTTTATTAAGTGTTCAACTTTTACACCGTTTTACGATTGTCTGTTTCTCGTTTTCTTGCCTCTAATTTAAAGCATTTGTCTCGTATTATTATAAGGATAACCGATAACACTAACTGTTGGTTTAACTATGCCAATATAAATGTGTTTGAATCTATAAACTGTGTTGACAGACGTGTCAGAGTAAATATAGAATGAAAAACCTAGTCCAGCACCTTTCATGTTAGGTATATACATTTATACATTGCAGCATTTTAGTTCAAATTGTTTTAGTTCAAACCTCTATTTGTGCGCCACGGTCTATTTTTAATGTCTTGACCATCTTCAACAGTATTGTTTTCGTCTATGTTTGGCGGTTGCGTCCGCTATAATAATTTAATTTTATTCATTTTCTTTCGAATGACGTGTTTTAACAACTGTTCCTATCTCTGTGCCGTGTTTTGCTTAATTTTCCATTATTTAATACTGGGTCAAAAAAATTAATAAACTAAAAAACACTTGAAACTAAACTAAACTATATTGGTGTTCTTAAATTAGAGTGTTGCGGTTTATTTCTAAACTAGCTGGACAGAATTTTGAGATGGTAAATTTAATTATTGACAAAAAAAACATCCAACACAGTTAACATCTTAAGAACAAAAAAACATTAAACGTAACACAATTACTGGTAAGTAATTACAATTTTACTGGTGAAAATCAAGTTAAACTTAATTATTGTATAGGGTGTTCAGTTAGAAGGTAGCACTATGTATTTTTCAACCCTCGCTTTATACTGGCGTTCTATTGGAGGCGGCGCTTAAATAAAAAATGTTATCAAATAAGAGGTTTCACAGTTAATATAAATATAAAATAACGTATCAGTAGTGGTCTGCCAATACAGTTTAATTTCACCATCGTTTATTAGGTTGATTGGACTAACTATCCTTCAAAGAATACACAGACGAAAATCAGATATATAAACGAAAATACATTAGACGGTGCAATTATGTTTCTCTTTTTTATATTTAAATTTTGTGACGTATTTTGAGATAAGAATTTTGTTAGCATATATCAGTTTGGTTCCTAGGATTAATCTCGATCAATAATTTTAAACGGCTTTAAAATAAACTGAAAAAAAAGAACAAAAACATTTTTCGTTCTATTTTAATTAGGAAAAATGAAATAACACGAATGTCTGATCAAATCATTGTATTTTTTGATTACAGTCATCATCAATGTTAACAAAAAATACATTTTAAAGGAAAATAAACTCATTTAGTTGTTAGGCCCCTGTGAGCACCTAATTTCAAAATGCCTCAATAAAAAATAATTTCAAATCATATCCTAATTAAATAAAATTCGATTTTGTAATGGACATCCCTATTTTGAGGTATAATACTCCATACCACCGATCAATATACACCTGCCTTTGTGGATCTCATTTTACCAGGTCAAACGCAACACGCCGGTTTGGATTGGATTGTATTAACTTACACCTCGTGATGAGATATCGACGCTATCGCATGCCAAGGGGCAGTATCAATAAGGTAATAAAACGTGGGTGTCGGTTTGCGTCAAGTAAACTCGATTGCAAAAAGTCCTTTCGCCAACGCCGCGAACAAATGAGTTCTTGTCGATTGTACCGAATAGACAGGGCTGTTGACATGTCGCCCGCCAAAATAAAACGTCTGAAATGAAAGTGATGATAATCACCTATAAATTACAATATAGGGGCAAAAGGAAGAATAACTGTTTGCTCTGTACCATGTTGTAACACTGTTTAAATGGCTATAAATTTTAACCGCGTAAGTACACACAGTGTTTGGGAAAGCTTGAAAGGGCACTTAGCAGACATTACCTGAATCCTTGGATTCTACTAAATCAAGACAACGTATTAAACATACACATTACAATCAATAGCGGAGTTACCTGACCGCAGGCGTGAGGTAATGTAACGATTTTGCGTTTTTTTAAAAGTCACTTGCGCTTTCCCAATAACGGGGATAAACATCAATACCCCATCCTATACAGTCCACATAAGGTGTATATTTGTTATTGCGAAATGAGTAATGTATTTAAAACCGTTTTAATAGCCATGTCCACGTACACAAAAAAATAAGTTTAGACTGAACACAATCACCGTAGCTCAGTGAGTTGATCGTTGTTTTTCTGGCCGAAAGGTTGTTAGATCGAAACCAGCGTTTGGTGAGGTTGGAAAAACTATTACACTACTGGACCGTGTATATCAATTCACCTGCAAACACTTGTTTATACACAAACACTGTATTTCGACTGAACAAAATCACCGTAGCTCAGTGGGTTGATTGCTGTTTTTTTTTGGCCAAAAAGTTGTCAGATCGAAACAACCCTTTGGTGAGGTTGGAAAAACTATTACACCCTCAGACCGTGCGTATCAATTCACCTGCAAACACTTGTTCATCCTGGCATCCCACAACCTTACCACTCCGTGGCGACAGGAACCGGACACTATCATGTGACCGCCGTCGGTTGTGAGGCAATAAATTGTGTTGTCGTGCGGTTCTTCCCAACTGCGCACGCAGTGGCTGGGGAAACACGATTTTAGTACTCGCAAGGTGGCGGTAGTGAGCAAAAGACAATCTAATTAATATACGATAGGAAATTACAGTGGAGCTCTATCTAATTTCTTTGTTGCTATTCTTTATTTTATTGTTTTGCTTTCCAATATACTTCTTTTTTGTGGTAATAATATAGCGCAAAAAAAAACGATAAGAAATTACAACAACTGAACGGTCGTGCGGGTAAAGCGAACTCGTATACCGCTCTGTGTACAAAAAACGGAAAACAAATGAAACGTAAATCGGTTAAAAATATAAACTAAATACCACACACACATCGCTAAAACATTTTACCGAGCAATATATTTTAAAGCCATAGCATTGACCGGATAATATAAAAGCGCAGTAACAAACATAAGTTTACAACAAGGCTGGACATTTTCAAAAACGTATTTTAATGCGAAGCTTCTGTGATCTCGGTAAACAGGTTAAAAGAGGCATTACCTGGTGGATTTTCTCGTGTCCCACAGTTTAATGTAAGTGTCGTAGCCTGCAGATAAAAGGGTGTGAGCGCCCGTGAATGCCATGTCGAGGGGACCGCCGCCCAATCGATGGTTTTTGCCAAGTTGGTGGACAAATTCACCCCTGTAAAACACGTTAAAACGTGAAGAATTTTTCCTCCGAAAGCGACGCTGGTGAGAGCGGTGTTTTGATATGCGTTATTATAGTGCTTAGCGTACAAAATGGGTATCGCGCGTCCCACCGATTAATTTGTGTATTCTGAACCCAGTGGTTTATCTTCTGACACACGGGCAATCGTCAAATTGCCTCGCGCCCACCGTCGGGTTATCAAAGCTAATGCAATATTTTGGGTATGATTCACACGTTCCTTCAATTTAGTAGAACCAATTAGTATGCTGGGTTCAGACAATGTCCGTTAAGTGCCTTGCCCAAGGACACAACCGACTACCAGGGATATAAGTTCTAACTAACCATTACGTCGTGTGGCAAGGCACTTAATAGACGTTGCTTAAACCCGGTATAATAATGGGTTAAAAAAAACAAAAACAAAGAGCTGATGTTTACCACAATGTTATAGTATCGGAATGGGGAACAAGTCGGGCGCGTTTAATATTTGCACGAATATGGACATCCCCACAGTGGTGAAATTAACACACTCTTGGGTTTTCCCACCCTCAGGGATAAACGTTCTTGTTATTCAGCTAGTTAAAGCTCTTTGTTTCAGTCGGTATAATTTGAGCTTTTAACTTGTTTACTGATAAAAAAAGACTATTATTTTAATTTTATCGATTACGATTACCATAAAGAAACGTTATGGTGTTACAATCGGGTGCAAATCCCATATTATCCTAAAAAGTTAGCCGGTATGCTAGTACGCTCACAGTTCTACACAGATAATGTATAGTAAACATGATATTTATATGTGTTACCACATTGCAGAGGATAAACTCGGCTCTCGTTAGTTCAACTGTCGGCAAGTCGTCACGATTGCTGGACGTAAAATTGCGAGGAAGATTAGATATAAACGTCCCTTTTGCCTAAATTGCCTAAAGTGTACTTGGCTCTGGATAAAGCGGCCTATTACAAAACTCGCCTTTTATACTCCGCTTTGAGGTAAAAACGGCGCAATTTCGGTTTTTAAAATAAGCACGCGAGTGAGTGAATCAATCTTGTGATCTAAGACCGAAAAGAAATTCAGTTTATTAAGAGGCATTAATCCCTTCTTGTGCCCCGTTTTTGGTAAATTTATTAAAATACGGTGATAAGGGCGGCAGATATCTTGACTAAGCAGCGTAAGTGCGCGTAATGCAATTTGTGAGAGCCATCTGCATATAGGCGAGGATATTTGTAACGCGATACCCGTAACTAGCCCGGCACTTCAATGGGAACGATTCTCTCAAGAATAAGATTGCAACCCGACACCGGCATTATAACGATGCGACATGGCCATTTAAACGTCGAACAGGGTCGAGCTTGTTTTCGGCCATTGGACTTTTGATTGGTATGACAGCGAGGAATGTAAGCCGCGGGACAGAAGGAACGGCGGAAACCGAAGGGTTCCACGTTCAACGCTTCATTCCGAAAAAAATAATTGCTACCATATAGTACAGTATTGTGAGAAGGATAAAAAATGGTAAAAAGCTTTTTATAGTCAAACGTTTTGTGCGTGTTTGGGTTTAGTTTTTGATTATAGTGGTTGAAAAAAATAGTTGAATGTTGAGGTTGGCTGAATATATTGATCGGATAGAGTTGTTGAACATAATGGTTGAATGTAATAGTTGATAAAAGTGGTTCAATGTTGTGATTAAATATAATGGTTGGACGTTTTTAAGTAATGTCTCCATAATGTGCAACACACTGTACTATGGGAACAGATTAAATAGCTAGTCGGCTATGTCCTTTGGCAAGGCACTTAACGGACATTGCCCGAACCCAGTGGATTAAGGGGTTCTACTTAATTGAAGCAACGTGTGAATCATATACAACACACTGGAATAGCTCCAGTAACCGGACGGTGGGCGCGAGGTGATTCGATGATTGCCCGTGTGTGAACCCCCTTGGTTTTCCCATTCACGGGGATAAAACAGAAATATCCTATCCTATTATTCTAAAACAGAAATATCCTATCCTATACAACAATTTTTCATTTCCCACACCCAGCGATAATGTGATAAAAATTTACAAAAATGATATTTCATAGGAACCGGTTTAGATGTTACAGTTCTATGATTATTTTAGGATCATCAAATATTTCCTGCTAAGTGCTGTACCTGTTCAGATCCCACACACGCAAAGGGTGAGCCAGGATACCACCAGTCCCACTTACAAATGTGCTGCAAGAAAGAAAAGTGATTGAAAATAAAATATAAAACTCTTGACTTTGATGACATCAATTATATGATGAGAAAACTGCACATTGAGGTTTGTCCTGGAAGATTGGAATAATGCAACAGTATAATATAGTGGACAAAAACCATGATGATAAATTTATTATCCTGAATTTTAATGTTGTTTTTGGGATAGCTCAGAGAACCTTGGAATAAATATTTAAATTCTGGTCATCTTTTATAAGGTTGCATGATCAAAACCAACCAAGGCGGTAAATAAAAGTTTGTTGAATTTATAAAACTATAATGGGTTTTTGAAGGATAGGATAGGAGGATAGGATATTCATGTTTATCCCCGTGAATGGAAAAACCAAGGGGGTTAACACACGGGCAATTGTCAGATCACCTCGCGCCCACCGTTGGGTTACGGGAGCTATTATAGTGTGTTGTGTATGATTCACATGTTCCTTTAATTTAGTAGAACCCATTAATCCGCTGGGTTCAGGCAAATGTCCGTCAAAGTGCCTTGTTCGCCAAGAACACAACCGACTAGCTAGCGACCAGTTTCGCATCTGCAACCTTTCAATTAAAAGGCGACGCACTTATCCGCTAGACCAACGGGCCGGACAAATAAGTAAAAGTAGGTAAGAATCCGGTATTCCCCAGACTGTCTGTTCGAAAGCCCATTGTATTTCTGGGGGTAGTTATACACATCTGAATTTGGTGGCAGTATGACCTTACCTGAGCGTTGGGTTAATACGCAACGACAGAATCCGGTCCATTGTATTGATTGACGTGCATTCGGATATGTGGGAATAATCAGCATTAAATCTCCAAACCTGAAAAACCATGGATAAAGTTTTATCATTTTGATGAAAAAGTTTGTTGAATTTATATAAAACTAATTGATGGAAAATTTGAATCAGTAAACTTTAAAGCAGTAAACTTTGAAGCATTAAACTTTGAAGCAAGAATAAGAGCATCCGTTTTTTTAATTTTGTCGGTTAGAGAGTGGGCTATCAGACGAAAGGTCCACGGATCAAAACCTAGAGAAGGCTAGTTGTTGTGTCTTCAGTTTTAGTACAATATAGTTTGTACTTAAACAGTAGAAAGATTACCTATATGATAATGTCCTTCTGTTTTCGGGCATACATATTTGAGACATATTTAACTTCATTCATTAGGGAAAACAGTGGCTTTTAACAAATAGAGAACGATTACATATCAAAAGCATTTAATTAGTACAGTTTTTGCATAAATAAATAATGAAAAAACCAATACCCATATTTACCGGATATTTTACAATACCAGGGAATTCAAAACAGAAAAGACTGGTAAAGCTATTACAGAATCAGCGATTATAACAGTCAAAAGGATAATTGCAAAAATAATTTCATACTTTTATATCTTCTTTTCTGGAACCAGAGACAATAATGTTGTCACGGAAATCAACGGCGTGGACGTCTGATTCATGTGAATTCTTGTTTATATTGGTGGAGTCGGAGTTTAAGTCTGTCCAGCTTAAATAACCATTCCTGTAGGTAGAAAAATATTGAATTAAACCCTTAGGTCAGGGATGTCCAACCTGCGGCCCGCTAGTCATTTTCACTATAAGTAGTATTTTGAACTTTAATTCTTAGCCTAATTAAAATGTATCAGTCAGCTTTTAGGGACGTAGTAATAGTGGGCTATAGTATGGAAGCAACAAGAATACAATTTATATTTAACTATAAGACTCTGCGGCCCATTGAATTGATAGGTTCTGCGGCCCATTGAATTATTTCAAGTGACAATGCGGCCCACTACAATAAAAGGTTGGACATCCCTGCCCTAGGTGTTCTGCTGATTACCTTATTGGTAGCATGCAAAAACTTCATCGGAAAGGTGGTGAGTTCAAAACCATGCATAAGTATGTATTTATAGCCATATCTCTGTTGGGCAAAAGGCATAAATATACAGAAGATAATTTGGCCAGTGGATCAGATCTAGGTGGTTTAGATTGAGTTGGGTCGTATTGAAATGGTGAACTTGTACAACTCCCTTCCACCACTGTATTTAGTGTAAAAAAGCAAGACCCATTCATAACATAAAAACTATATTTATAATGCCTTCCTATGGCATTAGTGAACAATCTTTTAAATAACACATCGAGAACAATAAAAAGATAAACTTCACACAGTCTAACCATCCTCCGCAGACAAGTAGGTTACGTCGCACGCAGAATTGATAAACATCATCGCCGCGCTGCGGAACGTAGGTTTTTTCGAATTTAATCGCCGACTTCCCTAATCGTTTCAATCTGTTGCTGGAGTTCAGTTCGCTTTTTAATTCGAACTTCTGAACCATGTCTCCTTGCGACATGAAGAGTTTACGCTGGGAAATATCCATCCAGGGCATGAAGCTGGAAGTTGTTGGTATTGTCAGTTGTGTAAGAGTCAGGGTGGGGACTATGAAATAGTTTCTACCACAGTTTGAGAAACCTGTAAAACTCACTGCTTATAACTGTAACACTCGAGTGTAGCAACTGACTGTTTGATTGGATAGTTATATTTGTACCATGGTTGGGACAACAAATTTAGTTACTTCGTGGTAATTGTAAATTTACATTGTCAACTGAGTTTTTTGTGGGGGCTATCGCATTTACAGACATGTCATATACCGTAACATAATGAAAAAGTAAAGTTAAATGTGTATTACTAAATGTACACCATACAAAATGTGGTAATTGACTTTAATAAGAAGGCAAAAGAGCAGTCTTGAAAAACACGTAAAAGCAACTTTTACAAAGTGCATAAGGACAGCATAAAACAATATATACTAATATATATGAGTGTATTACATACCTTCTTGGGTAACTTTGTAGTTTTAAGGAATAACCGAGACCTTTCCTCCACCTGTGAGATATACGACATTGCTCCTTTACAGGTATCCTAAAAGAAAGTTGTTAAATTAAACAGGGAAGACAAGTAAAGGTTACTTGATTGAAATTCACTTTTAGCAACTTATTTTCAGTATCGTTAAATTAAGTTGCTAAAAATGTAATACGTATTGAAAATTTCTGCATGTTTGTAAATCACAACTTTTTTCCTTCAAACGTAACAAACAAGTAATTTTCTTTAAAAAAATAGATGGGCAACCAGATTTTCCTGTCATACCAGAATTGCTACAAATAAAAATCCGGTATAAGAAATACAGATTCATTGTCTGTTGGTTGTTGGTACATCTTAATCAAACACAACACACTGCATTAACTCCAGTAACCCAGCAGTTTGGGTAAGGTAATCTGATCTTTACTTATATGATAACACCCCTTGCATTTTCCCATTCACAGACTGTATAAACATGAATTTACTATTTATTGCCATTGCCCATTAGCGTGTATGAATTATTGTCAAAATCGGCCATTCTTTTAATAAAGTGAACTATGGGTGCCTCTAAATACTACAGGAGCGCTTGGAGCGCTTGGATCGCTTGGATCACTTAGATTGCTATGGAAAGTAATTCTAACCCTGTCCCAAACACTAATCTCAACCCCAGAACTAACTTTAACCCCAACCCTAACATTAATATCATGGCTTTTGTAATTACTAAGTATAGTAAGCGATCCAAGCGATTTAAGCGCTCCAAGCGGTCCAAGCGCTCCTGTAGTATTTAGAGGTACCGGTGAACTATGGCATTAATCTTACACAGAAAGCACATAATATTGGTGCATACATAAAATTATCTTACCCAGAAAGCAGGGCTTTATTCAGCACATTTAAGTTATGAGGTAGCCATACTGCATTACTGCTTGCTATTGACTTCAGTTTCTTACAAACCAATGACACTTTGACGAGAGACACGATGTCCAGAAAACTGAATATGTATATCAGTACTTCGTCCGGCAAAGATATTAGACACAATTTCATTCCATTAAAATAGTGTTGAACTTTTATAGTAGGGTAAAAACTAAAAGTGTAAATACAATTTAGGGGAATCCTTTATTTTTTCGGGGAATCACCGAAATTAAAACAGATAACATGTAATGTATGTCGCAAAATGAGATAAACACACAATGTGCGATTAATAAAAAACTGTATGGTCTTGTGGGCGAATAGTTAAAATACATATACCGACTTACATACAAAAAACGGTTTTAGCAATGAACCATCAAGGGTTCAAAACTGAGACCAATAAAAAAATTGTATATAAAATAAAATAAAAAATGGAAAAAAAGGGCATAGGATATGATCAAGTAGGTTCTTGTTCGATCTTTGCCGAAATCAAGTTGTCGGTTTTGGGTTCAAATCCAAAACCTTTTCAGTAAGTAGGACAAACGTATTTGGCCTTTCTAACCCACTGGAAAGTATATTGAAGCAACGAGTATTCTGTGAAACGAGGAAACTGTAACCTGATACCGGAATATTTATTGTGGTCTTTGCTAGTTTATAACAAAATTAATCATATTACATAAGTATTCATACAAATTTTAAGTTCCCTAAAAAAAGTTTCACGGAAAGAGTGTGAAAATTAGATTTGTCGTTGCAAATGTGTGTAATATCCCTTTTAAAACTTATTTTAAGTAAAAAATAAGATTAAAAAAGGATTGGAACTTTAACAATGTGGAAAATGTTGTAAAACATTGTTTTAAAACGATTAAAATTTGAAATGACGCCAAGGCAACCCTGAACATTGATACGTTTGCCCCGCATGACAAGGAAGAGTTAATTATAGCTTAAATCGATAGTTGAGAAAGGGATCTCACGCCTCGCCCATATTTATTCGAGAGAACGATCATTATGTTAACAGTGATTTTACGACAGAAAGATGTCACATCATGTCAACGTCTGACTGGAAATATCTGACATGTTTAAGCAACGCTTTGATAACAAAGGAGAGCAAATTTTCCAGTAAACATGACTGGGGTTTGACTGACGTGTAAGGCAACGACGGAACGCGGTAAAACCCGCGTTCTATTTGCCTGGCTGATGAAAGCTATTGTATTTTATTTGGGAAACGGGGCAATAATCGCTGTAACACCACTTCGGCTCATGACTTGAATAGACTCCCACGCGTACATAGAATAATCATTTCGTTACCAGCAAAACGCACCTCTGGAAGCGTCCAGCTCATCACGATCTCTTATTTACTCGGCAAATACTTGACATAAGCGAAGGCATACCGTACCCACTTTCCCGATTTAAATCACAGGCGGCACACAAATAGCCAGGATTCCAATGCGGGGATGAACACAGGTTGTCTTGATGTTTGCTTCTGGTGACAAGTCAAAATAACAAATTGTAATTCACGTAATGGAAGAACTTAATAGCTCTCAAATAAAACATGTCGCTATATGTGTATAGGTGAACGACGTAAAGTATTTAAACTAATGTGTAAAGAGCAATTATCAATCACATTAAAAATGTTAAGTGTCGTTCAAAGTTGTTGCCTCGTTGAAAAGAGCTTAGCAACAAGTAAACACAATTACTAATTATTGTCCTTGACATATCCCGGTGTCGTAAAGGCTTTATTTTTACAAGTTCGTCGATTAAGTAAATCGCCCTATTCGCACGCTCAGTTTTTATCATAATCCCTACTTTATATTCGGTAGACGGGGACAAAGAAACTACGACTGTCTTCCGTATAAAACCCAGAATCTTATGGTTATCTTATGAATTACACATAACGGAAGCGCATTTTATGTGGTGGCTGCTCCGACCTAATAGCTTGCATTAAATCATCACATATAGTCACAAGCATAATACGATATAGCGACTTTGATACTCGTCCAATATTGAAGTGGTGATTTAGATGTGTTTCTTTAGCGTTTTCGTTTAAATTTCCAGACAGTTTCAGACACCACAGACTATAGATGAAAGCTGTTTTTACATCCAATCCGGTCCAATCCAATCTGATACGGCCGTCATTTTAACCAATCGATGAATGTGAAAATATGATGATTGTTTATTTGACCTGCGACGCGAGGGGCGTTACCGCTTCCTGCCTGTCTGCTCACAGTCGGCATTATGATGTCATATAACGATTGATGCGCACCGAAGTGGTTACAATCGGGGGCCAAATTATACCGCGATTTTCACATTCTTTTCACGTCGCCCTCTCCTTTACTTTGCATGTATATCGAAAATGAATTCCTTTCCGGGTAAGTTGTATTTTTTTAGAAATGGACAAGAATAAATAGAACGATATAAAACGATAGAAAAGAAATGAATATGCAGTCAGCCAACGAGAAGTCATGTATAAATGTGTCAAACAAAACGTTTTTTGCAATAAAGCACCGACGCACCTTGACTTTTGTTGGGTGTGTAAAAGGCTGTACTATGACGCTTATAAGACGCTAAAAACACTATATTTATATATACGAACATTATTGCACTCTGAACGGACGGTCAAAAGTCACTTTCTTTGTCTCGGCGGATATATCCGCGCTTAGCAGGGCAATGCCGATCCTCCGTCGCCGCCATCTTCCTTCCACGACTTGATATCCGACTGAATATTTACCCACGTGACCAGGTCGCAAATCACGTGTTAACGCTGTTCCTGTTTCGCATGCGTGTCCTTCGTCTTCGCCCACGCTTCCTTAGCGAAGATTTTCGCTTTTTGTTTCGTTTTTTCATACCGCGGCGCCTTCCCGCGTGCCTCGATTCCGTAGTTCGCACAGCTGACGGAAACGTCGGAAGTCCGCTGACATTCCTTACCAGACCGGCGAAAGGCCGTGCTGTGGGCAAGTGCGGGCGAGTGGTCGCCTGTATGTCAAAATCCGTGTCCATTACGTTTGTTGGCACCGTCGGCATTGGCTTCTTTCTCACTTTTCGCAGTTTCTTATTCTTTCGTTTCCGTTTGTTACGCTTTCGCTGTCCGCGGTAACGCACCTGAACTCTGGTGCTCCAATCGGGTGGACCGGTGGCCGAAACAGTGGGCGCGTGTGCCGGGATCGTTACGTCCAGTGATAGTTGTCTTTGCACATCGGAGAGCACCGAACGTCTTCGGGCCATTTCCGCCTCGACGTCCGGCGGAAGGGACGGAGAATTCGCATCGGGAAACATTACCTCCCCCGCGGACGGTGAGTCTCTCATGAGCCTGTTCGAGCCCGTAAAGGCTCTAGAATGTTTTCTGCGAGGGTGTCCCCTGATTTGCTTAATCATCGCCCTTGCAATCTCGCCAAACCGTGAGTCGTCGGTAACTGGCGCTCCCGAGGGGTAGCCGAAAGTTTCAATGGGTCGTTTCAAGAACATGGTCTCGACCTGACCCAGTTTGGTGGTAGGTCCCTTCTTTGGTCGCCCGTGTGAATTGAACGCGACGTACCACTTCGGGTGGGCGACGTTGGTGAAATAATCGAACAGATTTGGCATCATTAGGTCATTAAATTGGCACTTCAAGTCGTGCTTCGCGCGTCTGAGAACCTGGAAATAAAAATGAAACCGTTAAAACCCAGATGGCGAACACAATGTTATAGAAAATGGGCTTTATTTGCTGTTATCTGTCGAGAAGTGACTCGGTCACTTGCTGGACAATGAACACCTTAACGTTGGTGTGTGCAATATGATTAACAATAGAGGTAATGACGTCATAAATACGCGGTTTGTGAGCAAGGATCAACAGCGAAGCAGTCGGCGATGCGTTTCCGTCGTGAATCATTTAAACCGAAAGATAACAAACTGTACGAAAGGCGACGCGGCGCGACGTTGGGGGAACAAATACGAAATGAATCACACTTCGCAGGAAGTTCCCAGGTAATTGACTTGGTCGGGAGCGTACGAATGTGTTTACGTAAGGCCTGGAATTCCGTCGAGTCAGCACTCGAGTCTGCAAAAGAAACTGCAGGCGATATCGCCGACCCTCCATGCTATGATAACGCCGACCGCCTCGTGTAATTCGGCGGTCTTTAAACAACAAGGCGGCACAGGTGAGTGTAAACCGAAAGCGTTCGGTCTTAGCAGCGGCTTCACGAAATGAAAACAAACGTAAGTATTGCTCGACAGGCCCTTTTGATTTCTGCTGATAATTAGCTGGGAATGTGAAACTTGTGAAAATAAAAAAAAGAATGAAATTGCGGCGAAGCTTTCATTTCGAGAACTGGGTTTAATCTGGTACGGGACGTGATAGTTTACGTTTGCCGAGTTTATATTTAGAACTGAGGGGTTCTTAGCCGTCGTACGGCGGCTACTGTCGCCACTCGAATTCCATGCTCGATTTCACGTCTGAGACCACGTGACCCATGGCTTGAGCGCCGCACATTGCTTGGCTTCAGAGAAAAATATTCACGGCATCGCGAAATGCCATCTATAAACCGCCCTCCAAAGTCACCGACAGAATGTTTGTTTTGGTCCAAAGAGTTAACACGGCGTTTACCGGAAGGCCGGCACGAGCTACCCGGCTTCGAGGCGCTGGAAATGATTTAATTGTCACAAATACGCTATTCACATTAACACCGTAGATCCCCATTCCAAGGAATATAATGGGTCCGATAGTTACTGGTTAAACGGGTATTTTTTAGGTTTTGCTGGTAGTTTAGAGCATATGGCGGATTATAGAGCATATATATATAGCTCAGCTGTGTACCGACTGTAAACCGACAATAAATAAGACTACAATTGCATAAATAAAGACTTTACATTGGCCTAGTGCACTGCGACCTGCTAAATCAAGTTGCATTCCAATACGATATGTGTTTACAATACATTTTAAAACTGTGGTTTGTTGTCGCACGAGAAGAGATTCGTGCAGACGCTATCGGGAGCCGCATCGAAAACCGCCGAATATCTACTCCGCGTGTCCCGTCGGGCGCATTCAAAGGTCCCAAGGTGTTTATTTTGACATTCGACAAGGCAGTGTTGTGTACAGAATGGAAATAAGCGAAGACAACAAACATATTTATTCCAAAGCATAGTGGGCACGCGGCAAGAATTCATACGCCTTATACGGCTAAGGAGCGACCGTCACGCAGGCGAACCACAATGAGAATGGGAGGTACGTTTTGAATACCATTGAACAAAGGGCGAGGTTTTTTTATACCCCTAAATAAACCACCCCTTTAATTTCCACGTGAGTGGTTTAATACCTTTGCGTCATTTACCCACACACGTGTTCCTGTGATCCGGAGAATCGAGCAATGCAGTTTATTAAGATTTCTATATTTTAGTGTCCATTTTATGGGTGGGTGGTCCTTGTTATATAACAATCGTGTGGGTTGTACAATAAAATCGGGATCACTTAGCCACCTGACGTTTTACAGACACTACAGGTTTCTCAGTCACGAAACTGTTATAAAACAATTCAACTGAAAATATTGCAAAAGCCAATATAACGTTTAAGCAAAAAATACGGTTCTTCCCGCATTGAAACATTGAAAATGTCTCACCACGATAAGATCTATCCAGTTCATTCGTGCTATATTACAACTTAATTTTAAAGCCAATATAACAATTTACATTTTAACAAAAATACGGTTTTAAAAACTGTTTAATGTAAACATTCCGAAACGACTTAATATGAAAATGTGTTGGGTTTGTTTTTAGATAAAACTAATTGGGTATATTTTAAATAAAAGGAATCTCAAGTAATTCTGAAAGCGTACCTTGCCCACAAGTCGCCCTTTTCGATTCATACAGAGAACTCGACCAGTTTCAACCCCCTGGATCATGATTCGACCGCCAAATGAAGTAGAAAGGATTGCCATTTTAGCTGCAGGAAATTGTACATTTTTAGCACTGCAATACTGGTTCGGAAATAAAAAGAAACGGAACATAAAAAAGTTGTATTAACTTAAGCGATAATTTAAGCTTTTATTTTAAATAAGGAATGGTGATGTCACTAGGTGAATTAGATTTACTATATTAAAAATGGCATTGATCTTTGCCCAACCAACATAACGACGATTTTTAGGCCGGAGGGGAAAAAATTACCGCTATACATAAAAACGCTCGTAGAGCCAATTTCATATTTTCTACATTTTGAACGGTTCTCACCGTGGGGTCGCCTACGCACTACACCAAATATCATGTGTTGTATAATGTATTTATCTTTCTATATAACTTTTCGCGGTAATGTAACTTGTTTAACTCGCGCGCCCACTGTGGCAACGTAATCTATCATCGCCGACGTCAGCACTCTTTAACCCGAGAGTCAGGGGCGGACGCGAAGTGGTCTGCAATTAATTTAGCGGCAACGGTAGCGTTGACAAACCGAAACAAATAACGCTTAGTGTTCGGGATTAATTGTGACGTTTGTGACCTCCGACTGGACGAACGGCAGTTGTTGAAATCTAAACAGTTGCGACTCGCGTTAATTTTGTTGTTGTCTTCGAGTCGAGTGCGTTATGACATCGTCGTATCCATCATTATCCCCTTCCGGGTCGCGATGCTATTGTGACGTAGATGGAAGACGATTGTTTTCGCGCTCGACTAGCACATAAGACCAGTGCAAGAAACCTAATCTACTTTACGGCGGGCAAGAATCACGACGAGGCAAATAGCAACATGTAATGTTATAAAATCCGGAAACGCAAATGGATCATGCCACTGGTTTATTTGTACGGCGCAGCTAATCCGCTGCTCAGCAGGTGGCCTACGTGTGTTCCTATGATTAACTGTAATAAACCTCGACGGGATTTGCAACAAATGTTTAGCGATTTTTTCGACTCCAATCAATCACCATAATACCGGTTATATTTATCGTTTGTATTAACCTGCCATCGCATGCCACCAGACTGGAAACCAATGCCCAAAATCCCATATCCAGTATCAACATATTGTAACAGTAGCGTTAATTGTGTATAACTTACAGTATTTGTTTCCTCTCACTCCCTTCGCGTTCACCCTCTTACCGAGTATCTGAACTCGGCTTGACGTTGCTTTGGCGTATATTTCGTAGTACCTCCGAGTCGATGCAGTAGTTTGACTTCGGCTCAAAGCCATGGTAATATAATCTTCAATCCGCTTGTTTGAAATCTGGAAAAAGGTAAATACACTGATAATTGAGCCGCAAAAACCGGTGCTGTGCAAACGACGGTAACATAGGTTTAATTCACCGCGTGGAAGCGAGTACTTGGCCTTTGCTGGCCTTAAAGTGCAAATTGACAGACGTGTCCGGTAGGACAATGTACAGCTTAATGCTCACGGCTCCGGCTGTTAATTACACCGCGCTTTACACAATGCAATCGGTCGTAATCTTGTGTGTTGGATGGATATAACTTGGTGCGGAAACGTAAGCGTTTGAGGCAAGAGGCAGCGATGCGAAAATCCGACCACAACAGATTTTGGTATTGTTACAGAAATCATGTTTAATTGAGGACGCATTTTCGGTGTCGGGTGATTTTAACCGCACCGGGTGTCGGGTTTTACCAAAACAAGTTCACTCTTAACGGCTTGAGCTCGTTAGTCACACCACGGCCATGTATTAGTGAGCTGAACGCTTGGAACAAGTGGATTCTACCGCAAGTTGATTTTCAAAATGCGCTTTACATTCTTACACGTCGTTACTGGTTAGGGTACTTGGCCTACGCGACCGAAAGAAGCGTTACGTTACAGTACAAGCTGTGGAAGAGAACATTAACCCGCATGAATTACGCACGGTTGCAAAGCCAATTAGCGGGAAAATGACAACGATTAAGTTGGAAGCGATAACATTTGTTTTTGGGTTTCCATCGAGTAATCGAGACGCTAAAACGCGTCATAACAGAGGCATTTTTTGCTATGTAAACCGATCGCCATTTGCAGGTGTCGTTTGCTATTCTCTACTACTCCGCACCGTCGCCTGTATAAGGGCTACGTGTTTTGCGACTTTCTCACACGTGGCACTCTTCTCCGGACACCCGATCCTCCAGTGGCTCCCCACTTGACCGCGAGTCTGGTCCGTATGTGTTCTCACGCCTTGCCCGGCACTACAGCCTCCAGTAACCCGCACCGCGCGAATTAACGTTAATGGGTGATTTATGGCGAAAACTATTTACGATTTCTTTAGGGTTTCGCCGGGAATGATACTGTCAACATTCCAGGTGAATAGCTGTTAAAGATAACGTGCCCACTCTCATTAAGCGATTGGTCATTTAACAGATATCTAAGACCCTTCGAAAATGTCACATGGATAGAAAATGCCATAAGTAAAATTGCGATGGGTTAGGAATTAATGGGCTTTTAAAACGGAGATTTGAAGCAATACTGAGCGTTCATTGTTGGTTATATTTAGTTGTATAAGAGTCGGTATATTAGTGAGCAATCTCAAAGACCCCCACCATCTGCGTAGCGGAAGCGGTTATGTTAATAAAGAGCATTTTGCCATTGATTTTTCCAATCTACCTGATGTTTAACCTTTGCTTTGAAAATGTCAGCACCTTTATGAATGCTAAGACCACCTTATTTAGCGGCGTTTACATGCTGCTGCATAATGTTTGCGAGGCCGCTGTTTCATTGGCATCCATCAAGAACAGACAAAAATGTCATTAACCGCCAGTCTCGGCACCTGAGCAATTCGGTGCCGGCTTTTTAGTCAGAACAGCGCCCAGCAGTTAGCAGGTGATTGCGTGCAAAGCTACCGAGCGCTCAAGAACAATTAAAACAAGCGCTTTCCAGTAAGAACCTTGCTTTGTCTGGTTGGGAAATACGCGACGCCTCCGCCGTGTCCGGCTTCGGGCTCGGGCCCCTAAAAATAAGGCACTTTTAATTTGGAGCAACTTCAAAGGCAGCTAGTCGACCACGACAGGGGCAGGGTGCCGCTGTGTATGACCAGCGGGCCTGTGAAAAATACTGGAGTCTAAACTAATGTCATTGTGGGTGGCGATAGCGGCCCGGAAACTGTCCGGTGCCTGTACGGGACACAGTGTTTCCGAGCAATATTCGAGATGCACGATAACATTTTTGGTCGTTTATTGTACATAACATTCATTTTACGGCAATTATAGCGCATTTGGTAGCTGGTAAGCAGTAAAAACGCTAATCCAGGCCGTTTGTTTACATGTACACACTCTCAGCAAGGCCGCAGGAACCGGCGAGCTTGTGCTTCCAGGCGTGAAAAAACACGTGGCAGAGGTTAAGCGCTTATCAAAGAATTGATCGGCGTCTAAAACGCGAAAATTGCTTTTCAATATACACTGTTGTTTACGCCGAGAGGCCTGTTTTACCGACAATAGGGTTTGTCATCAAATATGCGGACATTAGCAATTTACGCGGGTGCTTTATGGAGTTTTAAAATCCGCAAAAATGCATTCATAGATGTTATCGACAACGTGTCGTTTTATAGCTAATTAATATAGAGCGATACGTATGAAATAATTAGATCTTTGAAAAAGATAAATGCAACCAAATTTACCTTTGCGGTTTAGTTTTAATTAAAATTCTTGAAAATATGCACAAAATCATGTTGACTAGAATAAGATGTTTGCGTTTGTCTTTTGGAGGTTTTGTAATCCGTGTAAAACCCGGCGGAGCTAAAATAACAACGATGAACTAATCGGGTGAGCGGGGTTGCCGCTTCGTGCATAGTTCTATTATGTGCATGGGCGACTACAGTCAACATGTCGAAAACACCATCCGCTGCAGCAAAAGAACAAAACCTCAAATGCAGGTAAACTCCGAGGATCTAATTAACGTGCAATGCGTCAGAAAGAAACATCACGTTTAAGTGCATGTTGTTCGTGTTTTCTTTGTGACCCGTGCCATTGTGCGTTGACTGCTGAGGTAAACAGGTTCAGTATAGGTCTCAAGACACTGCGACAAAACTGGGCCCATGTGTCCGTGGGAAATGATAAGCTTTAAGTAAAATGAATTGCCGGCGCTGGAATCGAATACTGACAATCGTACAGCGGCTGGACATGGGTTGTATTTACCACCCGCGGTCTGATCAACAGTAGTTTGAAATCTAAGTCCCTCTACTTGGGGTTGTAGCGTTGAATGCCACCTGACCCGACAACGGTACGCCAAACAAATAGTCGATCTAAGTCACAACCCTTTTATCGCGACACCGATCTGACACTTTTAGCGGATTTGATGTAGATCTGATACGGCTAGGACGGTTGTCTACCATGTAGACAGCAAACGCATATAGGTTGGAATTTTAATTGAACAAATTCAATGCGGTCATGGACTTAACGAAGTTCTCACCTTCGTTAATAAAATTCGTTCGTACATGTGAATGTTTACAAAAAAAACTAAAAATATATTCTCAAAAATGTTTTTCAAATGAAATGATGTTTTTGTGGTGTTGTTTTTGGCCATTGGGACGTGTAAAAAACCTGACCTTTCGGTTTATTTGTCTGGAAACACTGCTATGACGTATACCAACGTTTGTAGACAAGTGTGGGAAAAGCCGGCGACCGGTCAACCCGAATCGGGTTTCACTCGATTTTATATTGCTGCCGGACAGTAGCCGTTAGTGCAGTGTTGACACAAAGCGTTAAATTAAATTCTTGAACCGTAAACTGGCTTAGCAATGAAATCTAACCCGCTCTCCAAGCTGCAGGTATATGGCCTGACCCACGTTGGGGCCAGACATAATTAAATTCTATTATGAAAGCCGTCGAACTCATATTTAGACAGCTAGAGGCACGCATAGTTAGGGAAACTTGCAATTTTAAGCCGTTCACGGCTAATTTGATTGAAGCGATTTTGTAACTCTACGAACGCTTGAAAAGCGGTCGAAAATTATTGTCAAAATCGTCTGGCATAATAACAAAAAGAGAAATTGCCTTTGAACTGCGAGTTTGCTGGTCTGAAAGGGCGCAGATAGTAATGCGAAAACGTGCTCTTTGCGCAAAGAAGCTAGTCTTAAATTGATGGTCTAGAAAGGGAAAGGTGTTTCACTGAATCACCTTATCTCGGGACGTTCTGAAGAAAAGTGCTGCGGCTATTTAGAGACAGCGTAATAATCATGTGTTTTCTTAAGCGGCGTTCACCTTATGTCAGTTGCTTTGTGTTTGATGTTCCCCCTAATCTTAACTACATCTCGTCGTCAAATCGTAGCTGAAAACCGCTCGAAATTTAAGGAGCGGTTTGATGCGGGCCAGCTTTTAGCATTCGCAGCTGTGCAACTAAGGTTATCTGAGCTTGAAGACGCTTTTTGTCATTTGTTTTCCCTTATTTGTGTATTGTATTGGTTTTCGCTATGCGACAAAATAATAAACAAGAGTCTGGGACGTGCAATTATCCGTGGTACAAATTGGTAGAAGGATTAGGACAGGCCGCGAGCGCATTACAAAAACTTTAACCTAGCCTAGTGCCTTCGGTTACATGTTTGGGTTTTCATTTTGGGAGATTTATATATTTATATCAATTAAACATTTTCTCAACAGTTACAAAGAAACCCACTCAATCTCGAATCTCAATAACATGAGCTAAACTTTTAATAGATTAAGCAGATGTGTATACGTAAACACTTCAGATACCAAGTAATCATAACCAAACTGCCGCAACTTAAAGTAGCACAAACATGCCTGTTTTGGAAAGCGAAACTCATATTTTATCCCGTATATATATTTTAACACGTTATAGGGTGGATCATAGTCAAAAATCGAAGTCGGAAGTAAAAAAACCAGCCAGGATGAATTACATGTAACGACTGCAAAAACAAATCAGTCTTACTGTCACTTTTTTTGCAAAACTGTCCTCCCGGATTTGAACAAAGTTCTAATATTAACTCGAACCCCTTTTTGGCCGGCCACCTGCACTTGCTGATTAGGGTTTAGCAGAAATTGGGTGGATGTTTTCCGGGAAACTAATGTTCAAGTTATCAGTCGTACGCGTGCAAGACACACGAGACCATTGGACAAGGGGGGATATTCAATTTGTGTTGATGTTGCGGTATAGGGATCCGTGTACTGTCTGGCTTCGAATGATAAGCTTTTAAAATAGCTGACGAACTATGGACCTCTCGATTAAACCTCGGAAATGCGGTATCGGTGCAGATAACCAAGTATTATTCGAAATAATCCGAGTTTGAATATAAAAACGACGCGGTCAAACACACAAGCACATAATATAAATTGCTTACACAAATAAACCTTGCCAGAATCACAATCTAATTATAGGTCCAATAATAACGAAGTCTTGTTTAGTTATTGTTGGCACACAAAAAACACAAAAAAACCTTGACACTACCACTAACCGATCAATATTTTTTAAATACCGAATACTTATACCAAGCTACGAAAATTATCATATGGATTAGCAGAATGTGCCGTGCGGTTTTCGTAACATCTAAACCTACGCTATTTTAGATACAACTTATTGTAAATCGTTCGGCACGTATTCGTGAATTACTCCCGGAAGTCTGTTGTGTATTTGCCGATTGTAAAATATCTCGACGCAAAGGAGTTTGGCGGTGTATTTGTATTACACTGATTAAACTTATCATCGGGTTAGTTTTATTATTACTTAGAGAACTTTTTCAGTTCAGGCAGCGAAATTTACCCGAGCTGAAAAAACTTAGCGATACATTAAGCCAAGTTATTAGAAATGGCTAGTTCTGCCTGCGTTTGTCGAAGTTAAACAATTGAGGCTGCGCTTTGTGTATGCGGCATTGGCACTGAGGACCCTCTTTACGCAGATCCGACAAAAGTTAATTGCGGAGAACTACATCAATTAAAATTTAATCAAGCACAGACGCCAGATTTTTCGCGACCCCATATTGCAAAACAATTGCACTTGCTACACACAACAAAGCGTCTAACATCTGTGGGTATCGGGCGTCTTTCACGTTTTTGATGTACTGTGTCGCATCCCCCATTGTTCTTTGTTTTTGTTCGAATCATCTGCTGCACTTGTCGGCGGCACAGCCATATGTGTGACGTAACAATGTGCGAACAATTAGCGCCGGAAGACGAGAGATTAAGCGGCAAGATGGCTACTTTGATTGATGTATCGAATCAGGCCGCAGTGGCACGTAGCCAATAGGTTACACAACAAGCGCAGCGTTGCCGCCGTACAACAACCGAACTTGTGTTTTTTGCCGGATAAATTATCGCCGTTCGGTTAATAATCCCGACAAGGAGAGGCGAATGAATAAATATTTTAAGATAAACTCCACGAAAGCAGAAAACTTACCGCGTTGGTTTCATCTCCGAAAATGATGACACACAGAAGAAATCTGAAAATACGTGTTTAGGTTAAATTTCTTACATTGCACCCATACAGTTTTGAAGTTTTCATTTGTGTTAGTTTTAATAAATTTCATACCTATTGTCGCATACTTAGCTTTATATTATTCTATGTTAAAATCGAAAGTCACCATCGATACGTGAACGTTAGTTTTGATCACGTGGTTGGTTATGCCTCGCTACACATAAAAAAACGGTTCCAAAGGTCTAAAATTTTGTTTTCTATAGTTCAGGAAATCTTAGATTGTGTTTTCAGGATCAAGTGCCGAAGTTTTGGCATCGGGCGCATTTGGTATTTTTACTTTAAATGACTGCGGCTGAACTTGAACCTACGTATCAAGTACGATTGTTTCACTGTAAAGAACGAAAACAGACGCTTGAATTTTTGGAAAAGTGCCTACGTAGTGCACGTTACAGCCACGGTAGATAGCCTAACAGGTAAACGTTTAACAATTTAGGGATATTTTAAATTTTACCTTGCCTAGAATATAGTTTACGCTAATGCAATGGTAGAATGGGACATAGCATATTAAATTCTTGTCTACGGTTGCTGACGCAATGCGTTGATCATTTTAGAGACATGATTACGCAGGTATCTCTAGATTGGTCACCTCACTGTTGAAAATCGAGACAAAACTTGATATCTAAAAATTAAGGTATCAATTTTCGGGCTTTTAAAATTCAAAAGCCTAGCCAGAAACAGCGCGAAAAACCACATAAAGTCAATGGTAACTCTATCGCAGTCGCTTTGCTTATCGGTGGTGAAATCATTTCTCAGCCTATACTTTCCTCGCCTATTTAAACCGAGATATATTTCTGCTATCGCCTATGTAGCCAGTAGATAAAATTTCATGCACGCAAAATTCTCCTGTCCATGTAATTGGAATTTTAAACCGATTACTAGACCGCGTTAAAAAAGCGTCAATTTTGACCAATATTCCTACAATTTTCTTTTCTTTTTAATTCCTTATGAATAACTGCAAAAGGGAAATGCAAAATCCCATTTAATATAATGTATAAAAATACATACCTGCAAATAGTTGCATAGAGGTTTTCGCATGTAATCTTAGGCCTCATATTCTGTAATCCCAGATAATATACTCCGTTCAAATTTAATGCAATATTACTTCGTTTCTAAACACGTATGGCATTCATATAGCTCCTAAAACTGTTACTGCATCATAGCTATCAATAAAAATAATTTAATAATTAGTTTCCGCAAACTTTCGTTTGTTTTATATTCCAAAATATTATTTTCATTATTATCGAATTGAAAATAAAATTCCTGCCGACTTTCGAAGCTTAATTTCAGGCCGAAGATTTTGTAAAAGCCCGATCTTCTTTTACAAACTAGCGCACCCTGCACGCGCCTTTATTATTTCCTCCTCCGGTCGCCCTACAACACTAACCAAGCTCCAGAGCTGGCCGGACGATTTAATCTAAATGGAGTCTGCGGACAGGTCCTTTAACGAACGCGAGAAAAAAGCGAGGCGGGGAAAAAACGAGGTGTCTGTCACCGAGCCGTCAAAATGCTG
This sequence comes from Ciona savignyi, assembly GCA_000149265.1. Taxonomy (NCBI): domain Eukaryota; kingdom Metazoa; phylum Chordata; class Ascidiacea; order Phlebobranchia; family Cionidae; genus Ciona; species Ciona savignyi. The sequence continues at coordinate 162,650 of CH002848.1, forward strand.
CCGACTTACGTGTTATATTATTTAGCCAACACAATTAAAGACTCGCAGGCCGAAAAACATGCACAAACTTCTAAAACGGTGTCGGATCAGCCAAAACCGCAACTCAATTCCAAGAATTTCGTATAGAACCCGAATATTTCAAATATTTTAATTTTTAAGCCTTTACAGTCATGAAAAGAAGTAACTATTTTGTAGTTTTTTGGTTGAAACGTAATTTTTTAAGTAAGCCTTTTTCGTTGAATATTTTAATTGAAAAAACAAATATTTTTCTATAGTGCAAAATTTCCGATAACAATTTTTATTACTCGTTAAACGGTCGGTTCTTCAAAACTTTATAAAACGTTACTATTACGTCGTAAGTGGGGATTAAAAACCTTTATGTGACGTCATAATTCCCTAAACACGGTTGCCGCCCAGCAGGTAAACAAATTAGCCACATGATAAAAAACGGAAAACGTAAATTTTAAACGGGTGTTATTTTGATTCAGTGGTGTCTCATAAACTTTATTCGCCACTGGAGAGCACTCGGTCTTTTTAAACTTCTCTAATTGATGACGTCGGTGCTTTGAAATTGTTGAATCACCTTACGTATTAACATAAATCTGATCAAAATTGTAAGAAACATCGGGGAAAGAAACATTGAAAATTTACCACATAAATCTGTAATGGTCGAAAAGCATGATACCGAATTTGCGAGAATTTCACCCTTTTTATTTAAACAATTGTCTTCGGAATTTCGACTTGGGAATAAACGAATTCCAATACCGAATTTCACGAAATTGCGCAAGTCAATATTTCTAGCGATTACGTAAAACGTATTACATACATTGGGTGTCATAACTTTCACAGAATATCGAATTGCGGACATGGATATAAACAATACGAGGTGTCGACTGGACACGGGTATTAACAACTGTCGTACGCACTTTGTGAATCGAATAGTTTTAATTTTTGGCGAGCGGGCGGTCGTCTGGCGCTTCCAGCGACAAAAAAAGCGTGCCAACTTATAGGTTTGTGAAATATTAGTCGAACATTGGTGTAGAATGGTAGGAATGCTTTAGAAATATCTCGCCCGTTTCCCATGCCCTCGTTGCTCTTGCGTCACAGAACAGAATAATTCCCCATTGTTACGTATGAGGGGTCACATCTATACGGCCTTGAACGGAGAGCGTCGCCCGCTACTAATTACAAATGCCAATTGTTAAGCGCCAACAATATCGTCTGTCGAGGTGACAGCTTGATAAAGCGAATATTTGTACAGAATTACGGGCTGCTGCTGGTTGTTTGGGTTTACGCATCTTCACAACTGGGCTGTTTAAACAAAACGTAATTGAAATATCTTCTTTTTTTCTTTGAAACTACCACGCAAAACTTAATACAAAATATAACCGAACATGCTAACAAAGTGTATAATACTCCACCTGGGTATTTTTATCGAAAATTGTGCTTTAAAAATAAAAATCATAGATTATTTTCGGCATTATTCCCGTGGTGCTATATAATGCAGTGTTCAATACACCACAAGAGAAAGCGCGGTAACAGCGGATTAAGATCGTTTTTGTGCGATCTGCTGGTCCTCAAATATGCAGATTTTCTGATGACCTTCTGCGCTGCTCGAAAACGCCGCTGACGAAATACACGACGCGATAACAGTCCTGAGACATTATCGTTGCCGCAACTTTACCAATTAAGCTGTAACTATATTGCGTTTGGTTGCTTTTGCCGCTTCTTTGTACTTAAGACTGGTTGAATTTTTAGAAATGTCTTTAATTTTAAAGAACTTATTATTTAAAAATAGAGACAAATACAACATGACATTCTAACCACAATATATAACTTAATACTTTCCCTTACTATTTATACTTTTTTGGTAGTATTTTTAAATCACGGTGCATTGCGCAATGCTAGTGTGGCATGACTACTCTTTGGCATCATCTGACGGACGGAAGTATTCTATGATTCATAAGTTTTCAAACTAGTTAATTAACTGTTAACTGTCCATAACGTTGCAGCCTGTTTCGAAGGAAGTGAACAGTCGTGGGACTGAGGCACTTCACACTGTTTCGCTTAGCTGGAAATTAAGTTTTTGCTAAGCCGACACTTGTCCTAATTCCCGGCCTATGATATCGGACCGGTCTAGTACCGCTTCAACCACTAAACACCGAGAGAGCTATTGTTTGACAACTTTAGAAAGAGGACCGCCAAATCAGAGGCAATACATGAGCTTAGTAAGTTGGATTCAGTAAAGAAGAATCCAACAAAAAAATATCCAAAAAATCATCTTGCAACTTGTTACAATTTGTTATTCCGTTTACCTGCGCTGCAAAATTTACAGCGGGATTAACTAAAAGATAATCGCCGTTTTAGCCTTTTAATGAGGCTCCACGAGCACCACACAAGAAGGCGACTTGTTCCACGACACTGAAACTAATTACAGAAAACCGCAATTAAGGATTGTCCCTCAAAGTTCCAATATTTTAGCCTTTCCTCTACCTTCAAGCTCAATCGTAACGTCTTAGAAATTCGCTTCGTCACCTCAAGTGCCTGTAAAGCTCCACTTTATAGGAAGGTGCCTGTCGGTTCATAGACTGCCGCTGCCCTCCTCTGCTTTCTTTTTGATTTAAACAAAACTAAGTAAACAGCTGAACATACCCCACAAGTGCTTCCGTGATTGCCGCAACTCAAATAAACTAACACTACAACATTAACAAGATAAACTGTTTTGGGAACAAGATCTGATAACCCCGCGTCCCTTGTTTACATACAAGTGTATGATCTGCTGGTCGCCGCTTCACAACCTTTTCTTTCCGACCGGCCGATGCTGGGATAAAGGCTTTCCGATCAGCTGTAATTAACAATAAGCAGTCAATGGAAGGCTGGTAGGCTAACCACGTACTTCAGGAATGGAGCGACGGAATCTTAGACACGCGTTTGTTCGGCCCATTATTACGGCCTAAACAATGAGAACAGCTCGCTCGGCATTTTAACTAACGCTGGAGCGCTTTCCGGAGTTTCCGGATCCAGACGCGTTTTCACAGAGCTATTGGTTACTTTTCCGACACTGATTACACTGGATGAATCATTTTCGGCCACAAAACAGTTTTTTCATTTAAATACACCTGTTACACGGGAAATTTCTTTTTCTCCGATGCACAAACGAGAACATATTAATCTTATCGCAAAGCGCCAATTTCCAGAACTTGTTTTGCAAAAATGTCTCCCGGAACATTTCTCTTGTAAACATGACCTCTTCTGTTATGTACTCCGTTGCTAATAATATCATTATAAAGATTTTAATTGTCCGTGAGCGGCAATATGTTTAGGAGAAAACTTGCCTCGATTCCGTCAAGTTCTAGTTTACAGTGTAGGTCTGTAGGATTATCTGTACCCGGCCGACCGCGTTAACCTCAAGAATTTACCTTTCTTAGGTTCGCTACAATGTTGCCGTGGTTCTTGTTAGCGAGCCAGATCATAGATTAGACATGGACTAAACGTTCTTAGAAAGCTATAGTTTACTGCGAGCCGAGCTAAACCCCGAAAACGCTGTCACGTTTTTTGCAGAGCTGGTGGCCAAGTAAGGCAGCTTGTCGCGACTCTCGGACTCTGATTATGTTTAGGCTAAGGGGATTATGAGTTTGCACAAACAACACGGGTCGGTATCTCGTGGCTCCTGAGTACAGATTGTGTACTGTACACCGCACAGCCCGGATAGTTCGCATAGTTTGGAAACGGCAGATTTGAAATTTGAGCTGAATACATCACTCTCCGACGCTTTGTTAGCAAACAACACCGGAACAAAAGGTCAGCAAGAGAAAACTGTTTTCACTCAGTTAACTGAGGTTGGATTAATAATAGAATACCAGCGCTAAATATAACTATAGGTTGGGTGTATGCTGTGTATGCCCTGCTCATTTTAGTGATGCTGTGAAGTCCAGTAAATATTTTTCAAGTCGCACTACGGGGCGACGGGCTACGGGTTAAAGATGTTGCTTAAACCCGATATGAGCACTAAGGCATACCATTGTTCCTCGCAATGTTTGCAAATACAAGAAACAAACATTGCAAAAGTAAATTAAATTTCTACTTCATATTCAAGTGTTGGCTTTAACCAACAATTGGATTTACGGACATTCCTTTAATTTCTTAGTTTGCCGCCATTCCTTTAATATAAAAACAAATAAAAGACATTTGCACATGCATATTTTGTGGGTATGATGGTTTTAAAATTCTCCCACGCCAAAATGCACACAAGTAGTAACTACTTAATCAATTTAAGCAAAAATACATTTACACAACCACGACAACACATTAATTAAGCAACACTATGTCCAAATTACTGTGTTATGTAGTTTGCTTAACAAATATTAAGCATGACAACGTGAAATTAACTTGTGTTGTTATCATTACGCGAATTTGTATCATTAGACTTAAACAATGTAAAAAATTATAATTGCGCCAGCACAAAAAAATTGGAAAAAGTTACTGAATGCTGAATCATTTGTAACCTGAGGGTGGGAAAATCCACATTAACCATTTTTACACGGTTATGGCATAACTCGTGCCCAAGGTTGATTTACGAGATCATTAGTGTGTCGAATACACCAAAGAATCTTTTTGTTTAAACCGCTGAACCATTGTGCCCAGTTAATGTACGATAGCTACTTTTAAAAAAAAGTTTAAAAGACTAGCTAGCATTAAGTTTCTATTCCACCGCCTTTCGGACAATTGTCAGACCCAACTGGTGAAACTCGCAGGTCAGACAACGGATAGGATAATTAGGTTTATCCCCGTGAATGGAAAAACCAAGGGGGTTAACACACGGGCAATTGTCAGATCACCTCGTGCCCACCGTTGGGTTACCGGAGCTATTGCAGTGTGTTGTGTATGATAGACACGTTTCTTGAATTTGGTAGAAAACATTAATCTTCTGGGTTCAGGCAATGTCCGTAAAGTGCCTTGCCCAAGGCACAACCGACTAGCTAGCGACCAGTTTCGCACCTCCAACCTTTTGATTAAAAGGCGTCGCACTTAACCGCTAGACCAACTGGCCGGACATTAGGAGTTTCCAGGTTTAATATTTGACGGGGAAAACTAAAAATAGGAAAAGTGCACACCAATATGAAGATTGGGGCATTAGAGTTCATTTTTTAAACATGGGGTTGGAGTTAGTTGTGTGGTTTAGATAGTGTTAAGGGCTAGGATAAAATTAGTTTTCATAGTTTCTCTTTCCGCCCTTTTTTAGTGCTGCCCATATTAGACACTACTTTGGCTGTTAGTTTTAACCATTGGATCGAGACAACTAAATTGTGGGGTCTATTGACCCGAAGCAGTGGCCGGAGTGGGGATCAATCTATCAATCCAACCTTCCGATCATGTAACGGACATTACTGCTTTGGCCGAATTTTAAGAGGTAAACCAAAACACAAAACGGCGATCTAGTTTGGGGGAGCCGAATTTTGCGGATAAACGAAGGTATTAAATCGCTCCTCTGGGAGCAACAAGGATGTTGTGCTCCGGCTCTATTTAACGAAAGTTTCGTTTAAAGAGCACTTATCTTCGCCGCGTCTAATATCCCCTCCTTATCGCCCGAAGCAACGATAGCAAAACTCTAACCTTGTGGTTGATTGACACGAGTTTATTCACTTTAAAGAGTTTTATTTCACGAGAATCGAATTCAAAACGAAACTGCTTTTTCCCACTGAAAAAACGTCAGGTGATTCGGGCGTATATACACGATTAGCCCAGAGTCCAAGCTGAAAGTATGGGGTAAAAAATAAAAAATGGGCAGTGGGTTTCGAGTCGGCTTCTTCGATTTATAAGCCAAGGTCCTTTTTGTGTGCTTTCCAAAGCTCGGTGATCCACTGTGGAAATAAATTTGAGTAAATGGTTAAGAGAAATATGGTCGCCGTTAAAACTTAAAAAATGGAAAATGCATATTTTAAGTCAATTACCTCGTCATTCTTTACTTTAAAAGCAGACTTCACCCAGTTGCCAAATTTGTCTTCTTTTCGTGGTTTGCCGCCGGGGTACTGTGAAAAACGGGTTTAAATGAATACTATAAACAAAATTATCGACTTGTTTTACCTTTTTAATCGCGGCTTTAACTTCGTCGACAGTTTCGTAAACTTTCGCCGGAGTTTTGGGGGTTTTCTTTGCGCTCTGAAAAAACCAAGCATTTTTTGTGGTTAGGTTAGGAATTTTTTAAATTTTAGAGACGGCCTAGTAAGTCTGCATGCTGCATAACAGTTCACGCCTACTAATCCCTAATTAACGCGGCAAAAAGAAAAGAGTCTTTTGTAGCCAATCACAGTGAGAGCCACTTGGGCGTGCTTAGCGTGGTTGTTCATTTGGCTTTTGAGAGGCAGACAGATCTTGGCGGTTAAGACTGAGAGCAAACGGCATGCCTCCGCGCTTCAGGTACCCAGTGATAAATGGCGGTCTATCCCTCGCGCGAATTTAATGTGTCAATATACAATCTTGGGCTCGTAAGTAATGGAATGTTGCACGAGCGGCAACAGATGTTCAGCTGTCGGCACTTTGTAACATAAATCATAATCGAACGCGGCCGTATTAGCCATACAAGTGCTGGTTATAGATTACGTTAAGTGGCTGCTAAACAATGGGCAAAGGTGACCATAAGCCGTCGTTGACGTCACAGGGCGCTCAACCTACAATAGAGAGGGCCAACTAACGAGTGAAAAAGTGTCATTGAAATGTCTAAAGGCTGCGGTTAGAACGCCGAGTTCACATACGTGCTGCCGAGTAAAAACCTCGCGTTTGCAATTTTCCGGAAATTAAATGGGAACTCTTTTTAACGCAAAGCACTGCGGTGGTGCGAAAGTGCTGGTCTCTAGATCGAATTTGAATACAGCCGCTGTCAATAATATTAAACAGCAAGGGAAAATAAAGTGCTCTCGAGTTCTCAAAGGTTTAAGTGGCACAAAACAACACACAGCCGCACTGGAAGGCAATCGAACCGGATTTGCCGAGTTAAAAAGTCAATTTCCCTTTGCTTTGTTGCGCCAATGTTTATGTTACTGTAACGATCATGGCCAGGTAAACAAACTGAATTGAAGCAGCACTTGACATCCAACGAGAAAATAAGCCGTTCTGGGTAGTCCAATGGCGCTTCAAGCGGCGAGAATGTGGCGTTTTTAATGCGATACTAAATATTGCATAGACAAATTTAATCGAAGAATTGTTGTACACCATTCTGTTTAAAAGTATCGCTTTGTTTTATCCTAATTGAAATATTAAAAGCATTTCATTAAATTCTATTCGAATTATATCGTGTTTTAAAACGGCTTATCTTATCAGAAAATTTCGACATTATCTCGCTTAGCTGCATTCACATCCAATGCATTCATACTGATACACATAATTATCATTTACAGCGTACTTCAACTGAATGAAAAACTGTCATTCTAATTTTAATGCAAACATGGAATAACATAAATGTAAAATTATGAATTAACCTATTTTTTCATTTCAATTTCATTTAAACCCATTCGGTTGTCACCAATGAAGCAGCCACTGTAATTACTGACCGCGGGTGCTTTGTTTTCCTTCTGCTGGAGTGGTGTTTTCGGTTGGTCGGCTTCCACAGATGCTTTCTTTTTCTTCTGCGGGCTGCCGTCGGTAGCAGGCTTCTTGTTTTCGTTGCCTTCTTTGTTCGCCAGTTTGCGTTTCTATGAAGCAAAATAAAAGGTTATTTATAATACATCATTTAACGGATTTTAGTAGGAGACGGATATATAACAATACAAGAGTTTAAAACATCTTAGTAAAGCTTTACACACTATCCTATAAAAAAGTAAAGCCATAAGAAACTCATTTGATTTAAAGTTGTCACATCGTTATAAGAGTAAACACAGAAACAACAAATTTATTGATTAGTTATGACCAGATTTGGCTTTCAAATCAGCATTCAATATGAATTAAAATTAAGTAGACTAAAAATAATGACTCTGACTATCATCCTGTATACTTAACCACTATGAGGTAATTTTCATCCCTTCGAATTCGAACCCATGATTCATAACAGGGAAAGGACAGCATTAACGAAAACAAAACCCCTAATTAAAAATATTAATATAAAACTAATATAAGACTAAATATATAACATGGATCAAACGGAAACTAATCTGAACCTTGGAAACGGGAACCGGTTTAACTTCTTCTTCTTCTTCCTCTTCTTCCTCTTCATCTTCTTCATCATCAGCAGCTTCACCGTCAATCAGGTCATCCATACTACAGGAAGGAAATAATCAGAAGTTGGCAATTTGGCATTGCTATAGTTTTTTTAAAACCCATTTTTAACATTATTTTTTTTTAAATTTTTACATTATTTTTTTTAACATTATTAACCATTTTTAAACCCATTTTTTAAAGGTTTTCTTAATCCACTGGGTTAACAAGTCTTGCCCTAAAACTCAACTACTAGTTAGATCAGTGCTTCTCAAATGGTTCGCCACAGGGGTTAGCTAGGTGCGCCACACTTGCATTTACGACAGAGTGTGCATAGATCATAAACTAATGGTTAATGTTCAGGTTAAATGTAAGATCGAGAACCACTGAGTTAGATAGTGGTTGGCTAATGTCGGGTCTTTAAATCTCCCACATAATTTCAAAAGGAGTAAAACTCACTCTTCATCATCCATTTCATCTTCTTCTTCATCTTCTTCATCGTCTTCCTCCACTTTCTTGATCTCAACCTTTGGTTTCTTTCCGAGAGCTTTCGGGGCAGGTTTTTTCTTGTCCTGGTAGGTGGAAGTGGTTGGGTTAATATTGATGCCCAGCAGACACTGTTTGAAGTTTTTTACTCCTGATACCCTTGACTTTGAATTGGAAGTTGTACAGTAAAAAAACATAGACTTCATTTTAAAAACTTAATTGGTAGAGTGAAGGTTTTTAGTGCAATTCTACCGTTGCGGAATATTGCAGCTTTTGCCAATAAGAACAAGCAATTTGTTTTTTTTTTAGTCGCTTGCAGGCTGAAAAATGCCTTTTTTACTTCTGTTCTGTTCAATAATTAGCCCGGCACAAAAAAAACATTGCTTAAATCTTGTTATGCAAAATTATTTTCTAAATAATTTCTTTCCAGACGCCAGTATATAAATCATTCCCCCCTTTTTCCCTTCTCACACCCATCACACCTTGCCGTTAGCAATGACTTCCTCCAATGCCTTCTCCTCCTCACTATCTTCTGCTGAGATGTCCGATCCTTCCTCTTCTTCCGAGAAGTAATCCTGATCTCCCTCCGAATCCTCATCACTGTCATCTGTGGATGGGATACTCGGGTTTATCACAATGCCATTTCTTTCAGTGACATATAAAGACGTTGCATAGAATTGTGAAGGGGTAGTGATACAATTGTTTTCTCCAATTTCTTCCAGTGACATATCGCATACAATTGCGAAGGGTTAGTCAAGTAAAGGGGTAGTGAAGTAAAGGGGTAGTGAAGTAAAGGGGTGGTGAAGTAAAGGGGTAGTGATACAGATGTGAAGGGGTAGTAAACCATCACCCTTATATAAATCAAGATACATTTGAAAATATAATGAATTCATGTGCTCACAACAAATAAAAAATTAATGTTAAAGCACGGTCCTGTTATTCATACTATCATGGAAAAGTGAGTCCTGATGAATAAATGTAAATATAAAACATGCAATCGTCTGAAAACTTTGCTTTATTTTATGCTGTATCCATACAGAAGGTGGGCATGTGTAGATTGTGCTCGTAATTTCTGCGCTTTAAAAAACTTAATTTAATAAACTAGATAGAGACCTGTAACTTAAAAATATCTTTAAAGCAAATTTGTTATTTAAGCACACAATTTGAAGCATAGCACTATATGGTTTTGCTAATCGTGTTCTTGTAAATTATTTATAAAGAACGAACAGGCACTTACCCATCATCATGTGGTTGCCGACTATATGTACGGGGCCATTGCCTGAAAATATAGAAATGTTTTAATTTTTATACTTGGTTATCAATAAGAGTAAGTCAACATTTCTAAATGAAAAGCTGTCCACTCTACTTTTATTTAATAAAGAATAGTCTTCTTCATCATCAACCTAAGAATAAATACCCTATTAGTTATCACAGATGAACTTCTGTAAAATGTGTAATCACGCAAGCCATATCTACTGTTCTTTGGTTGATATTTTTAATGACATGCAGATACAGTATCATGACTAGCTTATTGGGATTCCCTTTATTGGGAGGCGGTCACCAATTTGGGACCGCCGAATTTTAATTCTTAAACACTGTCTGGTAAGTAACTTTGTCATGTCATCTTTTTCACAGCCGAATTACAAGATAACTTGCAAAGGAAATCCAGATGAGAACAAATTATTCTTACTGCCACTAGCCCAGATTAACAATAATGGAATATGAAGACAAAAGTTATCCTATAATGACCGTTGACTGGCAATAAACATTAAATTTTGTCCAATTCATTGATTTCCATTCACAAGATATCCTAACAATGAATTAGGGATGCACAATATAGAATTTCGAATCTTTGAGATTCGAATCTCTAGGGATTCGAATCTTTACAAGCAATTGAATAAGAATAGTTAGGATTCGAAATTAAAAACGTAAAATATTGGCTGCGATCCAACGCGCAACAACACGCGTGATGCCGATTATGCAGACGTCAGCGTATCGTTTCAGCAAGCGTGCGACAGTGGATAACTATGATAAGAAACTTTTGGTGAATCGTCATTGAAGGAAATTCGTAATCTCAAAATTGTAAAATGGCTTCTTTATTCGTATGTAATACCCGTAATGCGTTTCTCCATACCGAAATTGCATCTATCGTGCGAAAGCGTCCGAACATTTTCTAAAGCGGTAGCTCGGAAATACAACTTGCATCAAAGCACAACAACATTATCTTATCAGTTGTCCCATACACGTGCAACGTGGACAGACGCGCTTAAAACGAACGCACGCACAAAGAAAGTAGGTCACGTTCGCCAGGCTGTAATCACGTGGTTTATCGCACCTTTAAATATGACGCAATTATTCCAAAGGCGGAAGAGTTATTTACAGACTAAACACGTTAGTATTTGCAATATATATATCACTTAAACAACTATGTTTTTAATAAACACAATGAATGATATCCTATGTATTTAATTCAATGATATCCTATGTGTTATTTAGTTAGGTGATTTTGCAGTGATTAATTTATTATACTTTTACCGAGGTATAACTGTGTTAAATAGTAAATTAATGTTTAATTGTGCAAGGGAATTAATAGCTAGTCTTCATACCAAACTGGGGAAATGAAAATTGTCTGGTGTTTGGGAGCATTTTTCTTAGCCATTCATTTCAACAACAACCTACTAGACTATTATCCTCCCTCATGGCAGATAGTGTTTAGAGATGTTACATATGATTAAAAAAATATTTAATGGTAAAATATTGTTTGACTACGTAAATTGCTCTCATCACAGTTTAAAAGCATGTGGCTAATTCACTATAAATGAGAAAATATATGCACAGCATAGCAAATTTAAATACATGGTAAAACATTCTAGAATAGGATTCGAAATTCTAGATTCGAAATATATTATTCTAGAATATTCTAGAATACCTAACTATCCTATATTGTGCATCCCTACAATGAATAAATCCTTTAATATCGATTTTCCCACCAAAGGAACAAATGACAAAACCAATACAATTTCATCCCACCTTCGATAAGTTTGAATATTGCGGGAGGAAAGATGGTTAGATCGGCCAGTGCTACATCCTCTTGTGCGCCACCACGTAAGGAGCAGATGCAAGCTTCAACTTTCTCTTGTTTGTGGTTGAACGACGTCACCTCTATAAGATTTCTCTCTCCCTGTTTCGCGCCTGCTGCAATGCAAGCCTGCGGATATTTGAAGAGTTGTTTTAAAAAGTTTCCCTCACTGCTACAAGCGACACTAAATATTCCCAAAACTACTTTAAGGGAATCTTCTAAGATTTTCTAGGTACACATGTGCCGCCAGCAATTTAAACCATGTAAACAAAACTAAGTTTTTCATATTATTTGTCACCCAGGAAAATAAACAAGCAGGAGATCTGGTTCTTTAAGCAAATTTATTTTACAATAGCTTCATCATACATTTGACAATTGTAAATTGCTCGAAAACTTTAAACGTACGACTTATCATAACAATGATACTAACTGTGTTAACATTAGTTTGCATATAACTTTTAAAATAAAAACAGTTTTTATTTTTTTCCCGGGTAGTAGCTACCACTACTTGCTTTGCATCCTTGCATTCTTACACTACAATAAAATAATGTTTAAACAAAATCAGTTTACCCTTTTTAAAACCAGTTGTTCTAAAACCCCATCATCTCTCCCTTCCCATTGGTTAACTTTGTTCTTTTTGTCCAACTTAGCACCTGAAATAAAATATAAATTATCAAATCTGTTGACAGTTAACTGATTTAACATTTTTTGTTAATAAGCTAGACAAACATTGAAAATTAACCCCTCTGTGTGTATACCTAATAATAAAGCAATTAATAACAGCATACACCACAGGTTTTTACTACCTTTTTAAAGTTGCAACACATAATAATTATCATATTTAATGGTCAGTTTTTAGCTATTAACATACATAAAATAAGTTCAAGCAACATATGTATAATATTAACTGGAATTCATAAAAATGTATGGTGAAAATGTCATCACAGTGCAAAAAATGACATTATTGTTAACACAACCAAATTTTACAGCAATTAAGCTAATACACAGATTATTCAAAATACTGCATGATTTTAACTTGCACTCGACATGATCAATAAATATTGTTGGGTCGTAACAGTATAATAATATAAAAAGTCTGTCTTTAATTTATCATCAAAGGTTTTTAAACTTTCCATCAGCAATTCATTTCCACAAGAATAAATATTCAATTAGTATAAAATTTTATAATTTAATGAGTTTAGCTATAATACTTACACCAAAAATATTCTTTACTCGAGTCTGGAATGTCCATTTTAATTTAAACGTATATAGTGGTATAAAAGTGTAAAAATCGAGTCTATTCTACTGGAAATATTAAAAGATTAGCAAATACTCAAATAGTAATAACCAAAATACTTTGACTACGGTATAAGGTAATCATTAGATCACTAGGATAGATATTCGAATACATATTATTAATAATTAATACACCATCTCAACCCATGCCGTTTTACTAATAAAACGTGCACTGACACAGCACAGTGAAAAAGTAAAACACGTTTTACAATCAGTTTACACACGTGGTAACCAAGATTGCACAAATCGGTCATAGAAAGAGTATAAACTTTTTTGTTGCAGCAACATGGGTGTCGGAAACGCTGTAAGGAATAGTTTGTTTGGTTTATTTTTTCTTTCTTTCATTATATTAAAGAAAATGGCATAATTATTTTAAGTTGATGAGGCAGGATAATACGGCAAAATTGGAGTAGTTAAAATACGTCATATATATAGTGTGTATGGTATAACGAAGAAAAAAAAGACATGTCGTTAAACCTTACCTTAATTCGAATAAAAACAATTTGGTTGTGTCCTTGGGCAAAGCACTTTACGGACATTGCCTGAACCCAGCAGATTAATGAGTTCTACCAAATTGAAGGAACGTGCCTATCATATACAACACAATGCAATAGCTTCGCTAACCCGACGATGGGCGCGAGATGATTTTAAAACCGCATCTCCCTGATCAATATCCAGAAAATTCACAAATTAAAGGGTGGCTCTAAATACTACGGGATCGCTTGGAGCGCTTGATTCACTTAGATTGCTATGGAAAGTAATTCTCACCCTGTCCCTAACACTAATCTCAACCCCAGAACTAACTTTAACCCCAACCCTAACATTAATATTATAGCTTTTGTAATTACGAAGTATAGTAAGCGATCCATGCAATCCAAGCGATCCTGTAGTATTTAGAGGTAGGCTACCGCAAATTTGATACCGGTATTATATCAATACCAATGCACAATAATCCCATGGTTGACTGATTGGGTTAGGATTGGTGTTCAGGTAGAGATTAGCGTTAGGGTTGGGGTTCAGGCTTAGAGTTAGTTTTCACGCAAATAGTGTGTGCAGTTTCATAGAATAAATAGCGTGTGCAGTGCATAGACTAAGCACACCACTGAATACCCAGCATTTGGTTTAGCACCCATCACATTTCGAAATGTTTTAAAATCTTCATACAGAAGCGCGCTAGATATATACCGGTAGATATAATCCACAATACACCATGTGTTTCCACAAGTTACTTGTCGTTTCGCATGAACAACTCTCTCCTAAGAAAAAAATTACCCATAATACATCAGGAGTTCCCATAAGCTACTGTATGACGTCACAAATGTCGATCAGCTGTAGCCTCAGTTTGATGTACATTAAGTGCTTACCGAATAACCGAACTACTCTCTTTCAAATTGCACTTAGGGTTTCGGTCTTCAATTAAAAATACTTAAAGTAAAAAATCTTAAATTAAAAAAAAACACTCACAAAATACACTTAATATGCTTCTAATAAGCTGACTGAACGATGATAAATGGTACCAGTTAGTTCGTTCGTCGATTGTTTTTAATTTTCCTAGTCGTTGTTTTCTTAATATGGACCGATGATTGCATATTTGAATTGCTTATGATTAATATCATACTCGACAGTAAACAGTTGCTGTATCAAAATGTTGGCCGTCTGTGTTCTGTCTCTGTCGAATATATGCTAATGATTTGTCACAAAAACTTACGAAATAGAAGATCTGTGTTTTACAATCGAACAATGATCACAATTAAAACAAATCGGGAACGAATATGAGAACCATCACGATAGTCTAATATTAGCCGAAATCTAATCGCCGATGTTTTAGCGGACATTGAAAGCCACTTAGCAGATATCGCGTAAACCTAGTGGATTAATTGGTTTTACCAAATTGAAGGAACGAGTTAATCATAAACAACATACTGCAATAGCTCCGGTAACTCGAGGGATTAATATGAATATCCTATCTAAACGACAGTTACAACTGTATTTGTGTTAGGCCTACTAAGTTACCACTTTAACAGCTTAATATCATTCTAAAACCTTAACGTAATAATAGAGAATACAAAAATATTTAAGTTTTATTTCCGTGAATGATAAAACGCAAGTGAGTTAACAATTGTCAGATTACGCGCCCACCGTCGGGTTAACCCAGCAATTACGATAGGATATTCATGTTTATCTCCAGGAACGGGAACACGTAAGAAACGCTATCACATGGACAATGTTTAGATTCAATCCTACGGTGGGCGTGTGGTAATCTGACGACTGCTCGTGTGTCAACCTCCTTGGTTTTCCCACTCACGGGAATAATCATGAATACACTATCCTATTGCCTCGTCATAACAGTCGGGTTATTGGAACTATTAAAGTTTGTTAAATATGTACGAGAGTTTCCTTTAATTTATTGGGACCCATTTCACCCTTGGGTTTTAGGCAATGTTCGTCAAGTGTTCTCTCAAATGACACAACCGACAAGCTAGACACCAAGCTTCTAACCTGTAACCCTTCGACTGATAGTCGATGCACTAACCCTTCATACTATTAGGAATTAGAAGAAAACCAAAAAATGTAATTACAAACT
>CH002848.1:201541-211985 GCA_000149265.1 Ciona savignyi
TATTAGATATGCAAGGAGTGGCAAATTGTGAATAAACCACGCCAGAGAAATTTCCACCAAGGCCAGTAGCTTTTTCGTTGGTATTCCCATTCTCTATCTAAATATTACGATAAATGCAATTTCCGTTTTTTTTTGTTTTTGTGTAAAATTAAAGGTCGTTGCAAATCAGCATGTCAGTTAGGATAACTAAAATTTTCAATGTGATAAGATAAGCTGTTCTACCCTAAACATGACATGCCTCTCAGCGTGAGGCAGAAAAATAAATAAATTAAAAACGAAGTAAAATTAAAATGTGTTCCCTTCGGATCAAAGGAAACCCATAAATATATATTAAGTTTTTAATATTTATACACTGAAACCATTTGCGCACGAGAATCATATACAATACGACCATTTACAAGTTTGTTTATACAGCAGTACTTACTGAAAATACAAAGTTTGCTTTCAGAACATATCACTTGGAATTGGAATATGATTAAATTAGGTACTATTTCGTGTTCACCACATTGTGTCAGAATAAGTTGTTTGGTGTTAAAACTGAACTATTTGTAAGCTTTGGTGTAAAGTATATTTCTAGGTGATATTCAAAAAGTTATCCTGAGCTAACCGAACATACCTTTTACGTATAAATTTATCTACCCACCCGGATGTCGTCAGAGATTATCGTGTATTTGCGTGACATCCTTCGATGAAATATGTCAAACTACGTGACTATATAGTTACTTACGTGTACCTATTTCTCAATGGTAACACGTCTAGATCCTTGTTGATTGTTTATCATTTATAAGTGAGTAATTGCGTTTTAGACACGAACACCGGACTAGTTATCGGGTTTTCCGAAAGAAAAGTTTTGTTTCCATTTTTGACTAATCACTACTGTGATTGTAACTATAATCGGGATATATGCTGTAACCGCTACAGCGGTAATTGTAGTTGGGAAAAAGATAACAGAGAAAGTAGACACCCTTCTGGCTCTGGTGTTATCGTATTTTTATTTCGGAAAGCTTGCGCAATTTAAGGTGTAGTGCATGGAATGATTATTTAAATTTAAAAGAAATAAAATACTGAGAGTAGTAATTAAACGAAGGAAGGAATGTTAAAATTTGTTTATAATAGATACAATAAGGAAACGTAGTTATAAATTAAAATTAATGATGCAAACAAATGGAATAACCAAAACAACACTTAATGCAAAACAGGCGTATACTTGTACAACCGAAATTTTAAAGCGGGTTGCTGATAAATTTGGTTGGGAAGTAACAACGGAAGACCGCGAAGGTTTGATTGTGTAAAACGATGTTCTCAGAACACCCCACACTATTTAAAGAGAATCATGATATTTTAATGGTTTTAGAACGACCTGGAGAACAGTTAATATACTGGGGAGATGTACAGAAGATCAGTCATGTGAATAAGCAGTTCTTCGTCAAGTCCGGATCGTACATCATCAACTACTTTCCCGGATTTGTCGCCGTTGAAAAGAAGGTGTTTTTTTAAACCTAGTCGTGAATTTAACACGTCTTGCATAAAATGATTAAATAATCCATCTTTTTAGATTGACCATGCTATTGCACTTCGAACAATGACCTTACTTTTTCCGAAGCACTTTAATTTCTTTCTGAAGACTTGGATATATCCGCAAGAGTTCAAATCACTGTCGTCGGAAACAATACTGCGCGGTTGGATACATCTTGTAGGTAAGCAGCCAGTTTTACACAATTGAAGCTCTCACATATCATTGTAGAATTTAAACCGTATCCTACGTGACCCTATGGTCGTGGTGTGTCAATCAAATCGGTAGTCTTGTCAGCGATTAAGTGACTGCCCATCAAACACATCACTATAGTTGCAGAAAAGTGTATTGTACAGTTCCGGTGCAGTGAAGTATATGAAATGAACAGTAGCGACTAAATGACTAAATTTCTGAGGTGTTCAACCACGATTCGATCAACCTTATACAAATAGAATACACAGTTAGCAATTCAAATAGAGGCAGTTTAGCATAACACGTATAGTACCTTAAACACTTTCACAATTGCAAATGCTACACAATAGCTAGATTTAAACATTGAAGTATTGCAATTAAGCTAGGTGAAATATTACTGCTACAATATCAGCATAACATACTGCAGCCACAACACAAGCTACAC
This sequence comes from Ciona savignyi, assembly GCA_000149265.1. Lineage (NCBI taxonomy): Eukaryota > Metazoa > Chordata > Ascidiacea > Phlebobranchia > Cionidae > Ciona > Ciona savignyi. The sequence goes on from CH002848.1 coordinate 203,692, forward strand.
TAAACAATTTGGAAAACTGGCGTACACATCGTACACAAACATGGCTGATCTAACTTGGCATGGCACTTAGACAAAGAAATGTCGCAATCGGTAACGCATGGTGGTTTTGCCCGTTACGCATGGTGGTTTTGATAACAATGGAAATAATAGAAATCGTATACAACAATTTGGGGATTAATAACCGTAACATATATAATATATTTAAAACAGAGCCAGAAATTAACGGAGGTTTCCCTCAATTTATATTTAAACCAGACGAAGAAAGTCGAGCAAACGGAATCGAACTATTTGAAGATACCGTTGCAATATCTAATAAAGTGGGAACGAAAGCTGGTGTAATACAGGTAGCTAATCAATCTAGTTTTTGAATTCTTTTTTCCAAAGTTACTGTAGTACAATTAGTAAAATGTTTCAGACTTACCTAAACAACCCTCTACTTTGGGACGGCTACAAATTTGACATACGTTCCCACTTCGTTGTTACTAGTTTGCAGCCTTTACAGATCTACTATTGCCCGGTAAGATTATGCGATTTACTTATAGTCACCGAGTGCATGGTCAACCAGTATTTTCTTTATACAGAAAACACTGATTCGTATGTGCACAGAGAAATTCTACTCCACAAGCAAGCGAAAGAAAATGCAACACATTACGAATCTAAGTTTTAATGTTATGAACACCGAAGATGAAACATCCTGCACACGCGACGAGTTAGCTCTGCAAGAGGTTAAAAAAATTGTTCTGAAAAATTATCAACAATTTACATGCTGCAAGTTGATTTTGTTTTTTGTTAAACTTAAAACAATCAAGGGCAAACAATCATTAAAAAAGGGTAAAACAATAAAAAAAACACTCATCGCAATTTTGTGAACAGATGTTGCACCAAAAAGGTTACAAGTGGGCGGATATTGAACGTAAATTAGTATGTTGCTGCATCAAAGCGATCATTGCTGTTGTTCCGGACTTGATCGTCTGGCAGAATGCGATGGATATCAAAGATAGGGCGGGGTAAACATACACATATTATCAGAAATTACAGATCTACTTAACATTATAACATTTTGTGTCTAGGTCTTTTCAAGTTATTGGAACTGATACAATCATAACAAACGACATGGATATAAAGTTTATAGAAATGAACGATCCAATGCTAGGAACATACTTGGAAAGAGAAAAATCTGGAAAAATGGTCAAACTTCATCTGCCTGTTTATGAAAGAGTAGGTCATACTTTTTTGTCTGTCCTTTCAATTAATCATGTCGATCTTTATGAAGTCCTCGGTTCCGCTGATTCAAGACACTCTTAAACTGGTGACACACATGGATGGTTTTGATGAGGGCTGCCTCAGGAGAGTGTTCCCGCCACAGGAAGGACAAACATATTACACTAAAGACGAATACACACGTTTGGTGGACGATGATATCTTCGTTGTACGTAAAGCTGCTGAATTATTCAACAAGTTCAACAAGAAAAAAAGTTTGACTATTGACACCAGCTCTTTTCTATCAATGCTGTTAGCGACCAGTATTTTTGACGACAATGACTCATTTGATGCATCTATCCTATATAAAGAAAAACAGAAAGTATGGAAGACTTACACCCATTACTCCACTAATCTTGCTCGGTGCAATTACGAGGAAGAGCTTTCCTTTCAAGGATTCGTGGATCTTTTGTTGGAGCTGTGCGGACACTTGAACGGAACAGACCAGTTGACCGATAAATTTAGACGATTTATTGATTCTTTTCAGTAACTGGTAGAACCATACAACTTATTTTAAACCAATGGGAGAAGAAATTTCGTCTCAATTAATGCACGTACCTTAAAAAAATACTTTACATTATATTTATTATGTTATCGGTGTTAAAAGCCTTTTAAACTAGAAAGTGCCAAACACGTGTTTAACCACCACTTTTTGTACAACGCATTTTGCATGCTATATATGTTTATTCAAGATTGGTCCCTAACCATAATTGGTATATATTATACAATGTGTATACAGTTTGTTTCTGCAAGCATAAATTGATTGGTCCCTGGCTAACAACCCAATCTTTTTGTTCATGCTTATTACACAGAATAGCCTATGTTGTTGTCATATACATTCACGTCAGGGCCATGTTATCTAACTTTTCAAAAAGTTTCGGTCTATAGTCCGGAAACATTTTAGGGCGTGGGAGTGAGGTTAAAGTCAATTTACATACCTCGTGACGTCGCTAAATCAAATCGGTACAGCGCGACAACTCACAATGGCGAGTTTGCTACAGGACTAAACTTCTACAAACTCTTATCTCAGTTGAAACTTCTTGTCAAAGGCTGTTCTCAAAAGAAGCTTATTTTCTGAAAAAGATTTTGTTTTTCACATCTCCGGGGAATTATCGGGACTTACATCTAACGTTACTGGTACATACTTAGATCAGGATGCAGGACACTGCATTTCGATTTCTGCCACAATCATGATTTTGGGACAAATCCTAATTTTTATGTTTTTTCCTGGGTAAATTACTACTTTTTTTATTTGCTACAACATTGGTTTGCAGACTAACATCCACCAATTCTGATTAAAATTGAAGCATCCATTCAAGAGTTATGTTCGTTTTTTTTACGACGACTAAGAGGAATTCCTTTGCGTTAATCACCGAATATATTAATTTATACATAGGCCTATCTAGACCATGTTGTCAAATCACAAAGTTTTAATGTGAATCTATTACTCCTTTAGATAGATGTCTGGCAAAATGACTGCCTGTCACAATCATATTTCAACAACAAATCTTAAATTTGTAGCGTATTTTTGTTGGGTTTTGCATAAATTAGCTGTTCTTTTGCTGCTACCTGTACTTATTTATGACTTTTGAAATCCAACTCCGTCACGGAAGGTCATTTTATGAAACATACACAACAAAATTTGATAAGGCTTTCGAGACTTCAAGAGCAAGCAAACAACATTTTTTGATATATATTTAATAAAATAATTGTAAATCATCATCACTGTTGACGAAAAATAAATTTTACCATTTTTTAATTTTGAATCCAGATTATATAAATAAAACTCATTTTGTTCTACTTTGTTTCCAAAATTAAGAAATAATTCCATATCATTTCTTATTCATATCAAATTCAAAACTGGATTCTGAAATCAACATTTCTAGTCATCGATTACAATAATAGGGATGATAAAAATTACAACAATTTTTTGCCAGACCATATACAACCATAACAACAATTTGATAAAGGCACATTATTAGGTTCAGTTAAATATAAAATAGAAATTTTAAATAAACATCATTTCTTAAACTTCAAATGCATAGTTATTAGAGTAACACACAATTAAATAATAAAATTACATGGTTTATAGAGTAAAAAAGATAAAAAAAGATATATGTCATTTGGTAATACAATTTAAGACAGTGTCATTATTTGAATGGCAAGTCACCCCAATTTCGATTCTACCAACTTCTTCCATTTTTGCATTTTTTTGACTAATTTACTGTCATGTGGACTTGGAAGATGCAATGCATTGTTGCAGTACTCGACCGCTTCCTCACAATAAACCCTAGATGAGAAGACAATTGGATATTTTATAAGGGTCTTCTGTACTAGAAGGGCAACTGTTTCAGATGTAAGATTGTGGTCATTTTTAAAGTATTTATTGGTAATGCTATATAAGTTGAGACTTAGTAGATGGATAAGATACTCTTTTTACTAAGAAGAAGACAACAAACCAACAGTCATATCACCGAAGTTGTTTTCAATGTGATGTTTCTGGTTCAGAATACTTTTCATTAAACCAAAAGTCCCTAAGGTTCAAGTAACTTGTGTAAGGTTTTGATTTATTCAAGGGGCTAACATATTTTAATTACACAGGTCACATTACAGGGTTTATACAGTCAGATATAGTGCCCAGAGTCTAGTTGATAAATCTATTGCAGTGTGCTATATATGATTAAGACATTGGTAATATGTCAATTTAAACAAGTCTTTTGCAGCTCATGCACCAAGTGTATTGCCCAAGCAAGCAAACTGGGTAGTGGCTTGTTTCAATCCAAAACCTTATGTAAAGGAGCTCATTTAACCATTGACCTATGCGGCAAAATAATATAACAACACACCTGTTCAATTCCGTGTCATTTTTTCCAATTGCATCAAAAGTGGTCCCAGTAAATTTATTTATCGAGCGGAAAAGATGGTCGATGTACGTTTGCTCCTTATTTCGCAACCTTTCAATAGATTTCTTGTACAGCTCCAATGCTTTTGGGTACAACTCCATCTCGCGAAAGATATCTCCAGCTCTAATTAATGCTTCATTTGCAGTTGTACTGAAATGTGGATGCTTGTCCACAATTTCAACAAGCTTGTCACAATCCTTAAGAAAGATAATTATTTTTTTATGCATTTACCAATGAATCAAAATCATATAAATTTGGTCATATGATGAATAAGGCAAATACCTTTCGCCAATCTGCAGGGTTAGATCCTTGAAATTCCAACAGTTTCATGTGAGCCACCATCATTTGCCTAGTAAAGTATATTGGCACAATTATCATAAAAGAAATGCAAAATGAACACATTTTAAGGAAGACTACTAAGTATGGTAGGCCTATCCTTATTTCGCATTAGAAATATTTCATAAACCTTTTTTTATGTTTAAATATTGTTTAAGTTATTTTTGTTTATCATCCAAGTTGTTAAAAACAATATACATTATTATCCCATAGTTTCTAAGAAAAGAATGACATGCTGCACTAGACATAACAACCTATTTTTTATAATTAGTAAACTATGTCACCAACATACTTGTAACAGCGCATGGTATGGTAGCTTGTTCGTCCATCCTCTTTCAGTATACCATGTTCAAAGTAGCTATGGTCGTAATCACATATTTTTCGGTATTGCTCATAAGCCTCTTGAAAGCCTTTTATTTTCTCTTCGTCTGTATTGTATTTTTGTTCTAGTTTTACATAAAGTGTTCCATTGGTTTCAGATATCAAGAGGTGTAACAGTCGTACTCCTGTGTGTTTGAAAACCTAAACAAAAAGATAACCGTATATTAATAAGGGGTTCTGATTTATTTCGTTTTATAAGTTTAACCAATCTTCCTACCTGTTGTGACACATAATGAGCAAGTTTGATCATCTTAATGTGTTTGTCCTCTGACTTTGGATCAAAGCCCTTATAAAACATAAGTCGACCACGTGTGTATAGAATTGAAGAAAGTTGTTCAGCTAGATACACTGATTTTAGTTGGTCAGCAGTCAGAGCCAATTTGTGGTTACGAAGTTCCTATAGATAACATCGATTAGTTGCTGTGTCGAGTAACTAATTATGAAATTTAATGGAAAGGTAACATAACTGCCATATTATTGCTATGAATATACATAATCTGGGCTTTAACCTGCATTGTTCTTAATTAGTTATCAATTAAATTTCCGATAAGCTTTCTGTGTGTTTGGCAGCAAATATAATTAAAACAGCATGTGAGTTTTCTCTGTCTTGCACTTGACAAAACAATATACAAATTTAAGCTTGAATACTATATATTCAATCACATGCATTTATCTCCAATTTGATATTTTTTATACCATGAACTATATTTTACTGATTAGTGTCTTTAATTATTTTCTATTTTAAGTTAATTATTTTGTATTTGCACTATGAGCATGACAATTACAGGATGTAATGTACATAGCCTTCACTTACAGGTCTTGTGGCATAACAGACATATATGAATAAAAAATACCTCAACATCTGTATCAGTGAGTGGGGTATTTGGATTCAGTTGTGACTTCCATTCAGAAGCATTTCGTTTCAGAAGTTCAATATCCTCTTCATTTAAAACCATTGTTTGGATGAGTTGGTCGAATGTCTCCGCTGGAATTTGTGCCACTGCTTTGATACATAATTGAAAAAGGATTCGTGCTTCTGCTTTAATCACTGAATCTTGAGCTGTAGTATTCAATATTCTTGTTTTAGCTATGTTTGTTAGGTTTTCTGGTTCTATGCCACCATTAGAGCAAATGAGCTGAAGTAGTTGATCATGTGCTTGTTTTAAGGGCTCATTCGCATCTTTAGCAGAGCCATTTTGAGTACACGCAAATCCTTTCACTTCCAAGAGACGAATAGTAATCATTTGTTGCATCACTGTATTCCAATGGCTGTCAAACTTGGGGGTAAAGGAATCGGGTTTGGTAGCCAAAGACAATGCTTTAGTAACATGGGGAAGCAAAACAAGAAGCTGGTCATGTTGCACATGAAGCCGGTTGTCCTTTTGAAAGTAACATGATAAGCAGTACAGTGCCATAAGAAGTTGTTGGTTTTCGGTGCTCTGCCTTTTTATCATGCCCACAAGAGCTTCCTGAACACTCGAATGCATGCTGATAGACCTTAAATTAAGATCTTGGCCCTCACGAACTACCACTAATGAAAATTTAATGAGATAGTTAAACAATTGAAGAATTGCTATTTTTTTATGGATCTCGGAAAATCGTACTTTCATTTCACTGTCAGGCTTTGATATAGCTTGCTTGAAAAGGTAAACTGGTATATTTTCATAGTGAAAATAAGCTGCCATTGTAAAAACGTGCCTCAAATTAATTGTGTCACCTCTCAGCATGCATGGGCCTATGCTATTAAGGCATATGGTCATTGTGGCTAAGAGGTTATCATGCAATTCATTAGGTTTATCCATAACAGGTATATCCATTTTTTCTTCTTGCATTACTGTGTAAAAGTCGGAATATGGGATACCCGTATCATTGCAGTATGCTCGTGCTGGAGCGAGTCCCAGAGGTAGGCAGCTAAAACACTTTGCAATCTGTTTAGCACCAGCTTTTTCATCAGTGTCTCGATTTTCCAGATTTTGTAGAAATGCAACTGATTCATCGAGAGTAAACCCTTCCACTTCATACTGATCAAATTTCTGCTGCATTTCGATCTTTTCTATTGATGAGGCTATGACATACGATTTTTCATAGGGTTCCAAGGAATGAAGGATTTTTTGCAAATCTCTGTGACCCATGGTGTCAGCGTTAACTTGTTCCAAAATAAGCAAAACAGGTGTTTCTGTAGCTATTATTAGTTTAACAACTCCATCCCAATCTAAATGCTCCACATCAAGATGGCCTAACGACAGTGCATGTCTAAGGGATAAAAGAGCACCGTCAACTGAAATCCTATCCTGACACTCAATTGTCCAGATAATTGAGGTCGGATGAAGCTTGCTAAATCGCTTTGCATACGCAGAGGCAAGCTGGGACTTGCCCGATCCACGACGGCCATGCAAATACAAATGACGTTTACTATCCAGACTCTCCTCTACCTTTGTATAGTTGATATTTTTAGTGAAATGTGGAGCGAGTACATTGAAATTTTTAATTCGGAACAGATTCCTGTAGTTAGACTTCTGGAAAAACTGTGAAATACTTTTGTGTTGATCTTCAGGAGAACCCTGTAAAATGGTTAAGCATGTTAGTTAAAATTAAACATGACGTAGAACAATAGGGATGTTTTATTAATTATTTCGCAACAAAAAAATAGATCATTATAAATGTACAATGGGAGGTCATTTGACAACCTATATACAATTATTATTATATTAGCAAAGTGTCTGATAGCCACGGCACACTGGTTGCGAAGCACTGATCTATAAAAAGACTGACTTTTAAATGTTTCCCCAAAACGTCCATAAATCGATGAAAACCCTTGTTTTCTTCCTTCCGGACTTGTTCAAATGCTTTTTTCAATCTATCCGTCATGCTCCCCTCATTTTGAACCAGATCGTTTAGGATTAAATATTTTTGCTCCTCAGTAAGCTTTTTATGATTAAAAAAAATTAAATCCCACTGTTCGCTTAGAAGCTGCTCGTACGCCTTGTGAATTGGTCTTTGTGCATCTAAATTAAATATTATTAAATTTTTATTTTAAGGACATTGACAAACAAACTTGTGCTAATTTTACAACTGATCAAAACGTTTTATACCTCTTTCTGGTAATACAATTGGTATGTTAACCTTTTTAAAGCATTCTTGAAGTTTAAGTATTGTTGCATGGCCATAACCTTTAGTTTGTACCCAACTGTAAAAAATTAGCATTAGCTCTGGTGCATAGTAAAATAAAAATTAGATTTATTTTGCTGGATACGTATTTAAGAATTAGACATAAGTCCGTAACCGAATACAATAATTTTTTGGTTAGACGGAAACCACAAAAACTTTTTTTTACATTTTTTACCTACCAGTAAAACAAATGCTCGAATTCCTATTATGCGGATTTATCGACTTTTTTTAACCCCCAAATATAAC
>CH002848.1:242796-257297 GCA_000149265.1 Ciona savignyi
CTAATAATTCAAAATAAAATACCATGCAAAAGCAAACTGATTATTGCAACATATTTACCTGATATATTAGTGTCTGTCGCCAAAATGCACAAGAAAAAAGTTGGTGTTAACTTAGTGGTTTTGTTAAGATACTATGAGCAAAATACATAAAGCCAATATAACATTTTTCATTTAAAGTTGTTTTAATTAAAAAAGTATTTCTGAAAGAGTTTAAAATGTAGTGTAAGCAATATTTTGGCTGTATGTTTTTGCTCAGATTAGTGCTAAGTTTTATGTATATTAGAGTGTGTAGGAATTTATTATTTGAAGTTAGTTCACCCCACAGGTTAATACATGCAAATAAGTCTGGGTAAGTACATGGCCTGTATGAGCCACTGGGGAAGTATCTTAAACATATTTGATGGTATGCTGTTTTTAGTGATTTGTTTATTGATATGATAGGGATTTAAAAACTCAACATAAATGAGTATGCAGTACGCTTATAAACATGGATCTATTTAAAAATATGAGATCTGAGACTTTAAAAATTTACAAAGGTACAGGTATGCTTATTATTAAGATTAATTTGTCGAACTACCGTAAATGTTCGAGTATAGTCCGCAGGGCAAGTATAGGAGTTTTTTTTTGGAAAAACCTAAACCTCATATATGGTACGCATCCCTAACTTGAGTTACAAAAGAAAGAGCAAAAGATTTTTTCAAACAATATCGTAAACAACTCGAACGGGAGAAAAAGGAAAAGTAGAATTAATCGTATTATCGAGAACCTTCCAGAATGCAATCGTAAATGATGCAATACAATCGTAAATGATGCAATATCGTTACACCATTCAATATGGCGATGTCCGCATCGGATTTAGCGATTGGGTTGACGCTTAAGAAAATATGTTTTTTTTTAACCTCATGTATAGTACGCACTAGGGATTTTGACCTTAAAATTTCCGGAAAAAAAAGAGGACTATACTCGAAGATTTACGGTAATTAAAATCTAGGCTTTGGAAATAGCACAGATAAACAGATCATACTGGTGTGCATACTTATAACAGGGTGGAGCACTTATAGAGGTGTGGGTTTTATTAGCAAGTACCTGTGGATGTTGTAATAGTTTGAGCATCATGAACTGAACGACCTCACGCTGTGTAGTGACCTCAGGTGGCTCGTTTTTAAGCGAACCACGGACCACGAAAATGTCGTGGGTGATTGGCTGCATTGCCGGGATCACTAGAACATGAAAACCAACAGAAAAATTAGTAAAACAGATTGGATTTTATAGTCATTCTATGATCAAATTTATCGCTGTGGACTGATTTTACAAGAAGAAAATCGACGTTTTTTGGTCAAATAATTTGAAATTGACATTTAAAAAACGGTAAAGTTATATTACTACACGTTAAAATAGCTACAGCAATGCAACAGTAGGTGGATAATCTAAAGCTTTTCGAACTACAATACTTTTAAATATGCCATACAATTGATAAAAATAATTATCCAATCCTATTGATTGAAAAGTTTGTGGAGTTTAAAATGAGATCCGATTTGTATAAACTAAAATGAGGGAAAAAGGGAAGGAGGTAAACTGCCCACTAAAACTATGATAACTACTTTAACCCAGCTTCAAACACTACTCTTAACCCTAGAACAAACACGAAAAATCCTTAGATTAACCCTAATGCCATATTTATAATTTAGAGTGCAGTTTCCCACCTTCCTTTTTCCTTACATCTCAGTTATCTTCGTTCCAATCCTATCCAGTTTAAATTGCAAATTAAATTACAAAACGCATAATGATAAAAGCCGCTGAATCCCACAACTTTAACAGCTCCTAAATTTCCAACAAACTCACCGTGTGAGGCCGAGCCTTGTTCGCTGGCCATCAGCCCATCGCACAGTTGTATGATCTTGGACATCGTGATCACTGATTTCGAGTGGTAGCGCTCGTACGAGAGGAGCACAAGGAAGAAGAAAACATGGGGGATCAGGCTCTCTGAGCCACGGACCTGTAGAGTGGTGTAAGTGGGTAATAAAACTGGCATCTTTTATTACATGAACAATGGGATACAACTCATCGTTTTCAATCTTTATTTGTCCATAGATAATTTAAAATGTTGATTAAGCTCTTATAAAATTTGAATAAAAAATTTGAATAATTGATAATGACGAAATATAAGTTTTAAAACTAATACTTTAAGTTGAGGGTATGATTACGCCTTTCGTTGGGCTAGGTGGATGTCAAAAAAACGCATGTAATAGTATTTTACAGGATTAAATTAGTACAAAATGTTTTTTGCATGCCCGTTAGAAATATAATTACTGATTCTAAATTCAAAATTACTGGAATAACTTTAAAAGACAAACTTATTCCGATTGGGACATCGCCAATAGTGATCAATGTTATCGTTAGTCAAGTAGTATTGTTCCAGATTAAGGAAACGTTTAAAATTAGAGAGAATATGGGCTGGCGTGTAACGATAAGTTGCAATTTATTAATGTACACCGTATCTTTACTCCCATGATGCCTTAATACTGGCTGTGTATCTAATGCTTAAGCAGCAGCAAAAGGATTAAACACAAATGATGTTCACGTACCATTCCTCCTTCTATTGATTCAAACTGCTTAATGATGAAATTGATGAAGACTTGATCCGAATCCAACATGCAGTAATTCACTCTCAGCTGCACCAGTTGTGCAAGCAAGTTCAACACGTGTTTCTGTTCAACGTATTGTATATATATGGCTTGGTTTCAAGGCAAAACAATAACAAGTCAAAAAATAGATATTAATTTCTATTTTTCAAGATTTTTGTTAAAAGTTGTTAATTTTCAGATTATGCCTGATATATTTAAACTTGAAATATTAGTTAATAACACCATACATTTTACTTACAAAAAAATAATAAAAAAGTATCTTGTGGAAATGTATATTGTACACACATCTGGATCTAAAAAAATTAACACTTGATTGAAATTGTTGTTAAGAGCATAAAAAATAAGAAAACAGACAATATTCGAGAAGACAAAAAAGGCAATAACCAGCAATGCTGTAAAATGGCAACCTACAGAACAGGTTAGTAAAAGAAATCTCCATTTGCTTTAAGAACACAATAAAGTTTAGTTTATAATTTTTGTGCTCCCTATATATCTAATATTTACCCATTTCACATTAAAATTGGGGAAAAGAGAGGCACACATCATAGTTGCACATGAGGGAAAAGTATTTTACTCCCAAACTTTAAAGCTCACAGCCCCTTTCAATTTTAAAATTTTCCTGCTACCCTTCTTTCACGTTTAAAATCAACTGATCGAAATATATACAATAGATATAGTAATTTGTGTGAAATTAATGTACTCTTTTCAACTCCTAAAAAAATTATGTGCTCCCCTGTGGGCCCCGCGGCACCAACTTTGGGAAGTCCTGTATTAGACAACAGTGTAGGTGTGATTCGTGCAAAACACAAGAACAATCATTTTACCTGGAACTCCACTGAGCTAGTGACAGTATAAAGCTTCAGAGACTTGATGACCAAGGATTCAAATAATCTGATGTAGTTTTGAATTGAAGACTTGTTGCTCTTTGAGTTCTTTGAAACATCGTTCAGTTTTCTTTCGACCTAAAAAGTTTAAACAGAGGTCGAATTAGTACTTTACATAGTGGTGCGTTTCGAAATGTTACTCTATTATATTTAAATTTCAGAAAGCAATATTTTAAAATATTTTAATAAAAAAAATCCAATTTGGATCTTGGAATTTTCTCAGATTATTTTTCAATTCCATGCATTATGCTTTAAAATGATGCAACATGTCGTGAAATAATTTACGCAGATTAATGTTACAATAAAACTCAAAATGTAGCCAGTGAACTCTAGTGCATAAAAAATATAAAAAACTCTTTAGATTCTAGAAAAAAGAAAACTAAGCAAGACATTTGCATAGTGTAATAGTCTTGGTAACCACTAACTCGGCAGTGTGGTATGCGGCATTCCGGTGAAAAGCCTGTATTTCAGTGAACTTATGTTGAAAAGTATGTGTGGGCCGTCTGTGGTTACTTTTAAATGTCAAAATCTTAAGAGAGTTTTCACTACACGTAACAATTCATGTTTTTTAAACGAACCTTTCCTGAGTAAACCCACAATTGCTACCATTGTTCAGTCAGTTGTAACTTTAATGAGGCCTTAAAACACCATAGTGGTCTTTGTTAGAATCCAACCAACCGACTAAACTTTGTTAGAACCCGGCCACATGAATCAACGGCATTCATCCAACAATAATTACACATCAACTCAAATACAGAAATGCTTACCTTTTTCTTGATCGATCCAAACCAGCCATCATTATCCTTGACGGGAGATTTGCTTTGCAGGGAATGGTGGAAGGAAGAGTTGGCGATAGCCATGGTGAGGTGGTTCAGAGGGTGGTGGAATATCTGGTGTGTATGGTGGGTTTGGTTGCCGAGTTATAATGTTTAACATACTCTAGAATAAAAGGTATAAACGGTGTGTATGGTTGGTTTACATGGCCAAAAATCCATAAAATTTTGGGCAAGTAAGAATTCACTCGCGTCTCGCGTGTGGAAGCTGAGACGAGTAAATTTTGTATGCAAGTAACATGCGTAAACGAGCCATGTGTAGTATAAAATAGCAATGATAAGGATTTGTTTTTTATTCCCTGCCAGTCGAATAGATAAGTAGGCGGTAAATAGTAGTTAGTTTTTTTTATTTGGAATAGTAAATTCTTACTCTCACATCGTATGTCACATGAGTAAACATGCGAGTGTTACAGGCGTTACTCGCAGCAATTTTTAACCCCGGTTAAGTTGCTAAATTTGTGTTCAATACAAGTTTTTTACCTAACTGTTCATCGGTAAAATATTACAATTACAAAGTTTACTTTATGCTTTTAAATAAGCCCAGCTCAAGTTGGCAATATTATTACTTCGTAAAGAGGAACTTGTCAAAACATTAGAAAGTTTTTCTCATACAAATTAAACTTAAAAAAATACCGACCTGATGGTAGAAACCAGAGGTGTTGGGTGCTGCAAGCGGACTGCTGGGTGACTTCGGGGGTTGGTGGGTTTCATCGTGGGGGACCAGGTTGCTCACCAGGTTAGTACCAAACAATGCCTTCAACAATTGCTGCACGGATCTGGAAGAAAGTGGGTAATTGTTCATCTCAGATAGTAAGATTTGACAAAGTTTCGTTCAGAAATTGATAAAACAGAACTTTGGCATCAAAATATATTAAAAACAGCAAAATCGTTATCATGCTTATGATTCACCTCCCAACTTAATAGCCCCCAAATGTAACATTTTAGTTAAAGCCATATCTGCATGTGCATAAATCCGGTGAATCTAACCAATCATAACTTGTAACAGTTCATTATCAAAACAAATTATACAAATTATATTATACAAACACGTAAATACAATCACCATGACATAATTATCTGCAAATAGCGTTACAGACAAATTCGGTAGTGAAAAACTATCCTATATGTTGAATACATATCGACTGTTAAATTTGAATGGCAATATATTGGTTGAATAGTAAGTAGTAACATTTAAATAACGGGGATGTGCCATGCTTAACCCTGCGTTTTATACACATGACAAATACAACTTGTCATGTGTATAAAAACATACACATGACATGTATTCATTGTATACAATTAAATATAGTATACGTATTTACTACGTTTGGTTGCAGGGTTAAGTTGAGTTTATTGATCAACTCAATAATCAGTTGATTATGATTCAACAATAATGCTACAAGCAACTTGAGTGCTACAAGCAACAATAATTGTGACATGAATAGTCACAGAACACCAGACGTACTGAATAGTAAGAGTTGGATCGATGGTGAAAAGACTTTTCATGTAACTGAGTATCTCCTCAGTGTAGCTGCCGATGTCCTGGAACACTGCCAACTCCAACATCTGCGATTGAACATCAAGGACGCCCGACATGAAGGAACAAAATCTGTCATCCGCGCCGAAATCTAAACTTCCCTGTTGGGGGAATAGGGAAGGGTTGCAAAAATTCGAATTTAATTTTTTAAGGAATTTTTTGTGCGAATTTGTTTTTACAATTTGTTGACGATTCGAACAATTCGGAACATTAAAATATAAATTAACTACTATTTTTTAAATTGTTTTTTTTTTAAAAGGAGCATAAAAGGACTATGCAATTTAAAATATGGACATATCATGTATTTTATCACAGATTTGTGATTGTGTTCTTTAAAAACGTGTCATTCTGGGTTAAAAGTTATTGCGGAAAACTTCCATTTTTAGATTTTTTTGACACTAATAACAATTTTTAGATTTTTTATGTATAAAAAGTCCTTTTAGATTTTTAAGCGCTAAAGTCATTTTTATCTTAAACAAACCTTGTAGTTCCTATATGAGCCTGCTAGTTGCTCATGCAGCTTCATTAACACTCTGTTAGTGTGGAAAGACCCAATCAACTTTTTCGAGGGTTTTTCTTCTTGACTCTGAATAAGAAAATTGTAAATGGACAAAGCGATGTTTTACATCATTACCTAACCAAAGAGGAAATGAATCATGCAAACAAAATAGTTGATTTTATATTTTTATAACCAAGGAAAATATGCAAAAAATGGGAAAAAAACAACATAAATTAAAAATTGTGCTAATTTTTTATGATATAGAAAATTTATATTAAAAACTTTTATTTATATTGAAAACAAAAAAAACAATCAAGCAAACAGTGCAATTGTCCGATGCACGGGATTTTTTCGGACCTCTTTCGTGAATCCGGGTTTAGTGAGTGGGGATGAAGGAAGAAGTTTCCTCGTCAGTGGAGGGGAGGGTTTATTTGGCTCATTGGAGGGTTTTTCCCTTCTCTTCATAGGGCTCGGGATTGCGGAGGGGGCGATGTTGGGGAGAACGCTCTGTTGGGTGTCGGATTAATTTGGGTGTGCAGTCTTTGTGGAAAAACGTTTATGCGATTTCCAACGACATTTTTTTTGCCATGGACTTTAGTTAATTTGGCAAAAGTCCATGACAAACCCCACGACAATTGCCTTTTGATGTGGGGAATTTCTAGGACTGATGTATGACTGTTTGTGATGTCAATAAGTGTGAGAATATTGTAAGTGATGTCACTTGAAGACTAACTCAAATCTACTTTAGACCCTGCTGCGTAGACCAAACTTTAAGGAATGCTTCCCCATCAGTATATATTCATTGCTGAGCAAACATAAAATTTAACAAAATGGTTGGTTAGGTTTTGTGTCCAGTCTGACCTTAATCCATTTTATTTATTGGTATAATTTTGATGGTAACAATTTCCATTTTCCCTTTTCTGTTGGTCCTTTAGTATAGTATATTACTATTGGTATCTTCTAATTGTAAATGAGGAAACAGAATAAAACTTATACATCTATTGCTCACATTTTACACCAATTTGGTCTGTTAAACCATAATATTGAGGTAAAAATGTTACTAAAACCAGTCTATTACACTGCTTCTTCTTTTAGTAACTTTTATGTTTACCAACTATAAACTTGACTCTTTGCTGATAGTATTACCAATATAAGTCTACTACACTGCTGATGCTTACTGTTCAATGGTTTGGAAATGTGACGGAAAAACAAATCAAATTAAATTGTTGATGAAAGATAAATTTTAAAGGAATCAGAAGATTAGTGCACAATATCAGTAATTACATAGGTGGTTGATTAATGGGTAATTACATTGTTTGATTTTGAGACCTGCAGAGTATGTAAACAAATTTTGGGTTAATTTAATGTAAACAGTGTTTCAAAGAAAAGAGAATCGCCACTAAAATTTGGGAACATCCATGCTACACATGATTAATATTTTTATCTAATCCTAAATGGTGAAAATGAAAACTAGTTTTTACCTTATTTGGTGGTGAAGGTGTGATATCTGATATCACGTGATGCATGATTGAAGTGAGCTTCGTGAGATGCGTGAATAGCTGATTTGCATATGATCCAAGCACTGTATCGTGGAGGGTGGCCCAGTTGCGATCTGCAAGATAATGTGGAATTATTGTCAATAGAAATTCATGGACCAGTGGGTCCTGCAGAACCAGTTGTTTTGTACTAATGCCGTCGGAATGTACTGATACCGTTGGAAGTTTCTTCAATCATAAATATACAATTACCATATATGCATTTGCATATACCATGAACCAGTTTTTTTTCAAACTTAAAAGAAATTTTTTTTTGCCCAGTGGTCAGAAGAAAATGAATAAAGATTCTATCGAAGACATCACATACATCCTCATAAGAACAATATGAATATCATGCTTATTATTACTGGATCATATATACAATCAACTCCAGTATGAGTGACATTTGATATTCCAACTTCTAAATTTACATTGTTGATGATTGTAGATAAAAATATAATTGTAATGTCTGTTTAGTAACTTGGTATGCTAGTATCTAGTAATTATGGTTACATGGTTTCTTTCATTATTAAGGTTGTAGTGTTTCTGGTTAAAATATTAAATAAAGGAATGTAATTTACCGAAATTGCATTACACATTCGTAAATTGATTACTTCAGTCTAAACGAGCTGGACTGGTCAGTAATGCATCTTTAGCTATTCCTTTCTTCCAATAAGGAATAACTTTAATATATATATATTCCAGTGGTATCATCAAGGTATATTGAATAATGGCAAACTAATAACCGACCTGCTGAAGGCAAAGTCTTTGAAGAAACTTTTTCGAATGACTGATCTTCGATTGGAACTGGCCCATATAATTTTAAATCTGAAAAAAATAAGACTGGGTAATATCACTTTTTATTGGGTCAAATTTTAAACCCATAATAGGCTTTTTGAAGGTCCGTTTTAAACTTTAAACTAAGTAATACAAGGGTCTGTTGTATTAACCATTAGGCCCAAAACTGCTAACACCTATTTGGCATATCCAATAGCCCCAACCACCCACAATGATCCATCATAGTGATAACAAGGGCCTTCACATGGAAACAAACACCCGATAACGCATCGAAACTATTTAAACTTTATCCTTTAACAAAATCGACAGAGTTCCACCCGTTATGCCAGTTATATCACATTTATAGGACACCACTGTAGCCAATTAATTACAGTATTCAACCAACAAAAGACAAGTTTACGTGTCAAGTAGGTGCTTTGAACAGGATACTAGGTTTATGCAGGTTAATGTAAACTAGAGGTTACCCAGGTTATTGCAGTGTGTTGTATACAATATAGAGATATTGTTTTATTATTTTAGTTCTCATTTAACTTTTTTTATCCTTTTTCTATGGTTCAAGCATAAAATAGCCGGCTGGGGGCATTTAGCAAGCAGTAGTTTTCGAACTTGTAACCCTCCTACTAACATGCTAAGTCAACATGCAGGAATGGGCAACATACAGCCCGCTAGCGGGACCGCCTGTGAAGGGATTTTGCCCGAACCGCAGACTGTATCTAACCATACCCTGTAAATAAGATATTGAATACTATTCATGCAATAATCCGGCCCACCAAGAACTTCATTTTCCCACATCTGGCCCACCGACTAGAGAAGTTGCTTAACCCTGTCCTAAGTTATACCACCTCTGCCTGGTTAGTAAACCAGTAATGATCTTACTTTAATTTCAAATACTAACCATTGCTTGAGGCACCAGCAATGAGGTTGCCGGCTAAAACCAACGCGTCGCTGTGTGCGGTGACATCTAGTGGCAGCCATGCCGAACGCAATAATGACATCACAATAGGAAGAATACCAAACTGCTGCTGGGCTGCACTGTTGCTCGACTGGAAAAATTAAAAAAATTTAAAAAAACACAAAAAAAATATTCTCCCAAAAACTAACTATTACATGATTTACATAACTAAACATGGAATGTAACATTCACAGATTAACAGAGAAAATAACAAAGTATGTGGCTTACTTGTTTTGTGCCCGATTTGGAATCTGTAGATTGGGAAGAATTTCCACTTTCATTGCTGGCTGTACGGAGTCTGTGGAGAAAAGAAGAAAAACTATTAATAAATATTAAATGGTTAAGTTATAACGATAATGTATTGATAAAGTTAACAACAGAATCGTATGTGCTCATGTATTTTTAAACTACAACAGTATGGCTGCAAAGCTGTATGTTGAATAGAGCGATTTATTAGTTGATCTGGTAGGTTAGATCATTTGTAGTGTGCTAATGTCAGCTAAAAGGTTTTAGGTTCAAAACCAGCGGGTATGTAATCAGTTGTCTTTGCAAAAGAGATCCAGATGTTGTTTTATTTCTTTATTTTTCTCTGTTTATGTCACATCTTAAATTTATTAAATATTAACAAATCGATGCCAATTTGCCTAGTGACTTGCTTTCAGTCACAGCATTAAAACTCAGAGTCATTCTTTGTTTGAATTATGCATTTTCTTAGTCAGCGATATTTTTCATTAAATATTTTTTGCTTTTCTGCTTTATTGATTGTTTTTGACTGTTTTTTTTACTTTAGATGGATAAAGATTTGTCTGCTTTGGTGAAATATATTCCTCTTTAAATAATACTTTGCTGGTTAAATTTTTTGCGATATTTAACTTTTCACGATTAAAATCCAACCAAAATGCTTTTCAATCACCTTTCATCGTCAACAAGGAAACAACCCCATGCAGTGGGATAGCTTGCCACTGTGTACTTCATGGAAAGCTCCTTCAATGCCAGAATGCAACCGAATGCCTGGTGCTTGTTCCATGAGTTGGTCAACAATGTGGAAACCTCACCCACTATATACGATAAGCTGGAATAGGAGGGTGGAATCGTTTGTGTAAAAACTGTGAGGAAATTGAATGGGGAAAATTGAAATTAAAAATAATTTTAAATTAAAAAAAAAATTGAAATTAAAAAAAAAAGGAAGAACGGATTTATTGTAGCATCTTAGAACAACTGGAAATGTGGTTTCAATATGAACTTTACTGGTTGGGTGGATAAGTTGTTTCTATCCTAATGGGTTGGTGGTGAATTTCACAAGAATTTATGTACAGTTTGTTAGCGTAAACCTTGTGAGGGGAATTGGGAATTAACTTAAATGCAGAAAGTAAGTGTTTGTATTAAATTGAGGTGGAAAATTGTGAAAATCTGTGTGTTATTAGATGTTTTTTTTACATCATACCCCTAGTATTTTTAAATGGTATTTCAATAGTAATGGAAAAGAAAAAACGCTTTTCTCTTTTACAAAAACCTATGTGTTAAAGCAATGTATGTAACAAGCTTTGCCATCAATGACACACAATTTACTGGTTTTGACTATGAACTATGTAGTCCAACTAATACAATAAACTTAACAAAACATCAGCTATTACTTTAAGTAGGCACCAATGAATACCAACCTGTCAGCAATACTTCCACTATTACTCCCATCAATCTCGTATCCTCTGTAAGTCTTGAGCAAGCTCTTCGGAGATCCCGCATCCGAACTCCTCTCAACATCCTCTTCATCTACCTTCACCTCTGCTGCTCCTCCCATCCACTTCCTGCTCTTCTCCACTGCTTCAGAGGTCAAGAGGTCATCGTCGTTCGGCGTCGGGTAGCTCGTCGCCATGGATACGATCGCTGCAGACGACGTTTTGCGCAAGCGAGTATCTTCATCACATAAACACTCGAGTGCGATGGAGAGCGCTTTCTGAGCAATCGATTTTTGCTGCAAGATGATAAAAGATAGGATTTAAAAAAAAAACAACAATATTGAAGCGCTGGCAACTGACACAAAACACTCGGCGACAAACACAAGAGTTGTTTACTGGTCGGCGATCTAAAGTTAAAAAAAAGAGAAACGAAGGGCACAGTAAACAAAGAAAAAAAAGGCAACACGTCATAATTTATACGGTTGATCACACAACTAGTCATGTATTTCACATAGCGCCATAATATGATAATAAAAGTAATTAAAATTTAGGCTAAAACATAAAGCATTTTTTCTTAATATATTTTTTATCAACTCTTGTTGGAGTCAAAATGTCAGTTTTGCCTACATTAATGTCATATATTCGCTACAAAGCCGGATGAATCTAATGAGAGAAAATCTACTGTTTATTGACAATTTATTCTTTGCAGAACAGGAACAGGTGACAATGTGGTGCGTATTAAAAGTTGTTTCACATATCACACTGTGTGATTCACACATGATGTGCAAGTGTGGCGACTAATTTTGATAATTAACTTGTGACTATCTCTCGTGGGTAAAAAGTCTTGCCAGATTGTTATTAAATCTTTGTCATTTAATTTCAGTGCCAAGGTTATTGTTTAATTGTAATTTATTTGATTTATTTTTCATAAACATTTGGTATTAATTAGTATTTTTCATTATTAATCCAGATCTTTTGAATTGGTCAAAATATTTTTGTAAATCAGAACCAAAATTTAAGAACCAGTTTATAATAGTTCGTTTACATAATAACAATAGTTTGTTTGGTCTTATAAATAATACTTTCGTAAATTATGTTACCTTTATTTGGGTTGAGTTTTCAGAGGTCAAGGACTCCAAGTAAACAACCTGTCTGTAGTTTATCGAAGCCAACAGCTCAAGAAGTCCAACTTTGATCAGCCAGTATGTGCTGGTGTGCAACTCCATTGAACAGTGTAGTAGATGTAAACCATACGTAAAGCACTGTGTGGATAGAACAGGTGGAAATATAAAGAAAAACAAATATTTAAGGTGGTTATAACACACCAAAGAATTTATACTGGACTCTGGAGTGAGAAATTTTAAATTTCTTAATATATTTTTTTAATTAAAATCCTTGTTATCAATCATTATTGTTGCTTGTAGCATGCGAATTTAATATAAACAGAATAAAATTAGTGTTAATGTCTGACTGGATAGCTTAGTGGGTTAGTCTGCCGCCTTTCATCCAAAGTTGCAGACTCAAAACTGATGTGTCACTTAACGAAAAAAACCTGATGGTGGGTGCGAGGTTATCTGACGCCTGCTAGTTAAAAATCCAAAGTTTTTCTCCATTCGCAAACACAATAAACATCAATATCCTAACCGATCCTATCCTTTATACAATTGTTATATGATAATTAACTGATTATAGAAGTACTTGCGGTTCCAGTAGATTAGTTAAGTAACAACTGTTTGTGGAGCAGCACAAGAAGATTGTATTTAAATTTTCATTTAATAAGACCAACAAGATTTTAATGAAAATTATAACGTCTTTAATTGCAGTTTTACATTGTACCTACAAACTACATGTTAATAATATTTAAATTAGGCAATATGTGACTTTAAGTTTTACTTCCTAATGGTATAACTTCCCCTCATTCAATAGTGTCGATAAAAACAAACACGGATATAACTTCCCTACATGAAATTGTATTGTCGGGAAGTGACAGTTTGTGGGTAAACCGTACAAAAAAATCTGTGTGTGTTTTATCAGCACTATACTAAGAAGGTGTTCATACAAAACAAAGCGTTTCTGTCTGGCACATTAAATTTCTCTTTATAGGTACCGATGCATCACATACCAACAATCGATCCCTGGCACTAAATTTACTATATACTAATTTTGCCAAATCAATTTAAATAATTTAACCAAGTAAAAGAGCGTTCTATTTTTACCTCACTATTAAGCAGTGTGTTAACACACGATGTCACTGCAGAGCAAGCTTGCCTTGATGTGGTTGATGACTCATCAATTAATCCATCACAAATCAGTAAACTCAGCTCATCAATAGTCGGGCAATTTAGAGCGGGAATTGTGCTTTTTTCAACATTGCTAACCCAACTTTCAAAACCACACCTGTATAGAAGTTAAAGATAATTATGAAAAAGGCATGGTTGTACATTACATATATAAGTAAATTTCTGTGTGTATGGTTTTAAGGTACTCTGTACTGTACTACAATTTCTGCAGTGATTTTCATTCAAAGATATGACAAATTATTGTTTTCTACCTGTGTGTGGTGATGACTGCATCAATGAGAAAGCTTGCTAATGTAATAGAGGATCCTCTTAATTTTGGGTCAGAATGCTTTGAGCACTGCAGTACATTTGTCATAAAATGAACTTCAGAAACCTGAAAAAATACTCCAAATTAAGAGATTTATTATATATGTATACGATAGGATGTTTATCCCTTTGGATGGTAAACTGCACGGGGTGTTACCACACTGCAATTAGTCATATTACCTTGTGTTAATGTAGGGGAGATTTCTAACATGGGTAACTGTCAGATTACCTTGTGTCTATTGTCTTGTTTTAAGAGATTTTTCAGTGTGTTGTGTATGATTGAGATATTCCTTTAATTTTGGTAGAATCCATTAAATCCATTGAGTTGAGGCAATGTATGCTAATGCTGGACTTGCAACTAGGTTACCAGGCAGTTGTGATAGAATTTCATGCTTATTTAATACTGTCTGACATGTGTTAAATCTCATACAGGTTTACGAAAAGCAGAAAATTAAAGCCAGTGAAAACAAATAAAAGCTTTGTTACCTCAATTAAGCTTTCTTGTATTGGATAGCAAATAGCAGATGGATAAATCT
>CH002848.1:260940-282863 GCA_000149265.1 Ciona savignyi
AGATACGACATAGACACGGAAGTAAATTGAGAATGTAAGGACGACATTTGTTCGATCGAATGTTCGGAGATAAATGCGAGAATCGCTTCAAAGCTGCTCGAAGACTACGAGCATGCCCATTCTATAAAAATGTGAACTTTAAAATGTGTTTAAAAAACTACTGAAAAAATTGTGTTTAAAAAACTACTGAAAAAATGTGTTTAAAAAACTACTGAAAAATGTGTTAAAAAAACTAATGAAAAAATTTTTTGTAAATCTAAAACCTTTAAGCTTGGCGGATTATGATAGAATAGATAATCAATTTCCCAGTTGTATTGTTTCTTTGTCTTTCAACCAAAGAATTGCAGAATCAAAACTGGTTTTTACTTTTTAGTTATACGGTTGTGTCCTTGGTTGAGGCACTAAGCTGATGTAATCTGACTGAACCAGTAGATTAATTGATTTTACTTGAACTAAGTGAATGTCTTATCATTAACAACAAACTACAATAGCTTCGGAAACGATGTGATGGGATGTAATCTGACAGATACTATTGTCAGATGATGATGTAATCTGACAGATACTATTGTCAGAATATTTTCAGAGGGATTACTATCTGGTAGTTGATGAATACAATGTTTTAAAATACAAGTATTGTAAACAACGTGTACAATATCACTTGATAACTTACTATAATACACAACCACATAGTATATTTGCCTTAATAGTTGACTGATTGCTTATTAGGTGCATCAATATATCCAGTACGTTGATAAAAAGTAAATAAATTTGTACTTGTAATTCATATTGCATTCATAAACTTGTAGTACATGTTTATGTGCCCTTTTATTACTACTCGCAAGAAAGGTCCCAGTTAAGCAGGTGCTATGAATTACTACTGTACAATGAAACAATTGGGGTAAAAACAAAATGCAATTAATTAAAATTTTGGTTGCCTGTAATCGGTGACCAGTCCCCATATATTACCTTTTTAATTTCTTTGTAAAGCTCAACCAAAATCTTACTGACGCTGACATCATAAAGACCTTTTATGACACGGTTCAAACATTCATTGGAATTCAACCTTACATCAGCATTTTCATCTGCACACGACTGCAACAATGTCTCCACTGATACAGCTGCGGATAAAAATAATTAAGTACTGGTACAATGGAACATTGGAAAATTTAAATCATCCACATCTTTTTATAAGAAAATTTACAAATTGAGCCTGAAGTCTCCCAATTAGTATATTTTAAATACCGTACTGGTATATTTTGTTTTAAATAAAATACCAAGAAAACAACAATCACTACACCGCGTATGTAATAATCTACTAGATGACCAATGGGTATCTATCGATCTTTAGACAATTTTACAGTTTTTTAGGTTTTGTTTTTTAGGATTTATTATAAACAATATGATACAGTCCAATGTGGAAGCCAGTAATTTAGTGGTTGGGTATTTTATTTAACTTATCATTATTTTTGTCTCAAAATTTAACTAATGACTAAATTTCTAATATATTTCATTCCATTATATAGGGTAGAGCCAATGCTACATCCATTTGTTAGCAAGTTCTGTAAGGTGTATTTCCAAAAGACACATGCAAACACTAATCTCAACCCCAAAACTAAAACCCCATGTTTAAAACCAACTCTAAAGCCCTAATTTTCCTTATATTGTGCAGTTTTCCGCCATCCCCGATTCCCCCCTTTTAGTTTCCCCCCCTATTTCGAAACACGCATCTATCCACCTAGCAGCTGACATTCTACCAGCCATGCATAGCCAACATACCTAGTAACCCAGGAAAGTCGACCAAAGATCTAATGGATTGTGAAATGATTGAATCTGTAATGATGTTGCAATGATTCTGGCGTTCAGTTGGAGACTGAAGGGAATCTTTTTGCCTGAAAATGAATGTTTATTACAAATAATATACAGTTGGTGAAAAACAAGAGTTTGACCTATTTTAATAAGATCAAGATTCAAGATTTTTATTCGGTCAGCATAATACTTTTATAATAGTAACAATCACCCTTTTACAATAAAAAAAAACACAGTATCACAATAATATAATAAAGAGGATCCAAGACATTTGTGGTGGCAATCACAACTTAACCAAAGAAGTACTTAAATTAGGTCCTATCAATATAATGCAGCAGGCAAGTTTAAACTTATGATCGTTAACTTGAAAAAAATATTCAGTCTGGTTAAAGGGCACTTTTGCAACTTACGTCTTATCTTCTGAACTCAATCCTCCATGAAAGAATTTTAAAGCATTCACAGACTTCACTAATTTTTCCATCGCAATGTTAATAGGCGATCAAACTACTTAATAAAATTGAACGATGTCGTCATTTCAGTGTTATATTTTCTGTATCCATGTAGCATCTGCAAACCGTACCGGTAAACTTGTATCGATCATAGTCAAAAATACGTAACCACGTGATCTACGTATATTTGTATACAATAGAATTTGGTTATTCTGCCAAAATCTGTCAAAATATACAGCACATTCAACTTGCTTTTCTTAAAAATATTTCCACGATAACATGCTTCATTGGCTGTTGTGAGAATCATTTGCGTCTTACGTTTCCAACCGAGCAAAATTCTATCCGTTGACAGCATTAATAGTAATGTTGCAAAGCTACTGCGATCTCAGCATCTCAAGTTGTTTTGAATGTGACATAAAAGTGATTATTTAGAAATGTTTATTTTACACTAAATGCAATTACGGCAAAACCGTACGATTAAAGTTAGTTACCGGTGTTGGTTTTTATTAAAGTAACTTACGCAAGTCTCTACAAAACCACGCTGGTATGGAATTATGTGAAACTGCGCCGACGCATACCGTTTCCCGCAAGGCGCACCAAGTAATTTATTTATTATCCAAAGTTGTATTGTAAACATTTAAATGCAAACTTTAGGTACATGGTAAGTTTCTGCACAATGCTCAATGACAAAGTTTGTGCATTAGGGTTCTAGGTGCCAGGCAGTCGTATGTATTTACCGTACTATTAATATCCATACGACTTTTAATCTGTCGGTTTAGGTTGTTCGTAACGCGTCGGACCGTCCGTCGATGGTCGAAGGATAACCGGTTCGAAACCAGCCGTTTGTACTTGGTTGTATCTTTGGGCAATATGGTAAGCGAAAATTGCCTGATCCTAATGGTATAGGCCATAGTGGATTGAACAAAAAATGCACTAATGTCTCTTGTTTTTAAAATACCGAATAAATATTTCTGATAACATTCTTTGTCTTGTATTGTGTTTTAATTCTTCTCTTATTGTGTTTTATAATTATGGATTTTTGTCTGCAGACTAATAACCCATGGATTGGGTAAAACACCCAGATTACGTTTAGTTAGTTAATACATAAACTATTTGACATTTAGTACATATACAAAAGTTGATACATAATTCAACCAAGTATTAATATATGGACCGTATTAAGCGGGCACTATTAAAAATAAAATTGTGCAAATTTATATGGATCTTTTAGTAACGGGGTTGAATTTTCAATAAACAAAATTACAGATAGAAATTTGCGTTTACCTCGTTTGTGGTTTATTTGTTTCAGGATAAAAAACTGTGATTTCTCCTTGCTGTGATTTACATTGCTTTTTTTATTGGCTAAGATAAACAGCAGTATCCTGTCTTTTTCAGATAATCCATCTTTGTTTATAAAATAGAACTTAACAATGCAACATCTTTGTTGCTTTTATCTCTTTGCAATATCAGTGGGGATATGTCAACCGTTCCAGCACAATTTTTCAATGACTGAGGAGTTTAAAGGCAACATTTTACAGCCACCTATACCATACCGACCCTTCGTCAGTGTATGGAATGTTGATTCTAATCGTTGCCTGGGAAAATTTCACGTCAGCATTGATTTGTCATCATTTGACATCATACACAATCCAAACGAACAGTATGTTGGTGACAACATGGTCATTTTTTATGCCGCTTTGCTGGGTCTGTACCCAAAGTACGATCCCAATGGAAATCCGGTGAATGGTGGTATTCCACAAAATGGAAATATATCAGCTCATTATGAAAAGTGTGTGGTTGATCTCGAGCAAAGGATGCCTGACCCGGAGTACAGCGGGATAGCGGTGATTGACTGGGAAGCATGGAGGCCTTTATGGGAAAGAAATGGGTGGGGAAGCGGTCTCATTTACCAAAATAACTCAATTGCTAAAGTGAAAAAAGCCCACCCGAACTGGCCAATGCATAAGATTGTTTCCCAAGCAAAAAGTGAATTTGAAAAAGCGGCCAAAAATTACATGCTGGGTACTCTGAACCTTGTCCGCTTGTTGAGGCCGAAGGCAAAATGGGGTTATTACTTGTTTCCCGATTGTTATAATTATGACAAAACTGGAAAAGACCTGACATGTCACAGTAGCACAATTTCAGACAACAATGACATTGAATGGTTGTTTGATGCAAGCACTGCGCTGTTCCCATCCACTTACCTCGGACTTTGGTTTAAAAATACAAAAGCCACGTTGGCGTATGTGGGCAACAGAGTAAAAGAGGCGATGAGGGTGGATTTCAATCGAAAGAGCGGAACTAGTGTGCCGGTTTACGTCTACAACAACATCGTTTATCGAAGAAGCAACGAACTCCTGACGATGAAGGATGTGATTGACAGCTCAGGTTTGGCGTCTGTTTTAGGGTCATCTGGGGTCGTGTTTTGGGGTGACTCTAGGATAAGTGAGAGCAAGGAAACCTGTGAAGAGCTGAAGTATTATGTCGAACAATTGCTGGGTCCGTACATGAAACAGGCATCGGATAGTGCAACAGAATGCAGCATACAGTCATGTAGCGGCCATGGAAGGTGTGTGATGTCAACAAATCCAAGCCACAAAGTAGAAAATGCCCCAAAATCTTTCCTTAGTTTTTTAAACACCACCGTACCGACTGATGTTAAGTATGATGTTTGTTGTCAGTGTTATGATGGTTTTACTGGGAATAATTGTCAACACCCAACACATGTTTCCCTTTCATTTTCACCCTAAATTTTTCAACCAAAACTGCATTATGTGTTTCTTTCAATCCAATATTTCTGATGGTTTTTGTTAAAAAATAAAACGTTTTCTTTTGATATATTAGTGGCTTGTGCAATATAAACAATAAACATAGACGTACATTATGTTAGAATAGGTTGTGCAATATAAATGAAGAAAACTATGATTGACATACAGAATTATATTGCGAATTTTAATTTACCTACAATTAGTGAAATAACAAATTGATAATTTCTGGAATAATTGTTTTTGTGCCAACAAATTATTATTGTATGTGTAATGGATTTCAGGTTTTAAAACAATTGCATTATAATGATTGTTCACATTGGCCTTGTAATAATGTTTACAATGTTTATGTCCTTATTATTAATCAAACATATTTTGTGTTTTTGTCATTTTAAGATTCATTTTTAACATTTTGTGTTCATATTCAATCATATAATCTGTTCTATATCTTAAATTTATTACCCGGTACCACAAATACAAACCGGTATATTACTATTGCAGTATTGGGTACAGTAAAATGTGCAGTGGTAGTATTATCCAGTTTGCTGTCCATGATTCTCACCATTTTCAGTATTATTTAACTTTTATGTATAGTTTAAAAATTTAC
This sequence comes from Ciona savignyi, assembly GCA_000149265.1. Classification (NCBI taxonomy): domain Eukaryota; kingdom Metazoa; phylum Chordata; class Ascidiacea; order Phlebobranchia; family Cionidae; genus Ciona; species Ciona savignyi. Next base: position 266,568 of record CH002848.1, read on the forward strand.
TGCAATCCTGTTCATTTTTCACATCCTAGGTTTCTTTAAAGATGCTGTTCAGTTAACATTATATTGACCACTGTAGGGTAAATAAATGATACAAAAACCTTTTTTAGTTCAAGGGAATCAGTTAAGCCATGACGTCAACACTTTCACATCGAAGAAAGGCTTCTCCAATTAAGGTACATTGTGTCCTATTTATTTGTAAACTGCATTTTTTTTAGTTGAGTTTATTTTTGCCTGCAAATTACGGCAATAAATATAATCATAAAAAGCAATTACTTTATACACAAATAGAAAAAGACACCACAAAACCAATACTATTTTGGGGTCAGCCAATGGTCGCTGACAGCCTTGTTGGCTGCTTGAAGAGAACCAATGCTTTTATCTGAACTCAACGACTGCACAAAAAAATAACAAAATATGTCAACTAGTTAAAATCAAGACATGGCCGATAAACTTACAAATAATTTTTTTAAATCAATAATTATCCAACTCTTTTGTTCGAGTAATGTAACAGAGTAGCTATTAAACATTTTTATAATAATTTTAACACAGATACATCCTCTAATATTAAAAACCCAAAAAACACTGTGGTTATAATTTTTTATTTTATATAAAAATTTTATTTACAGAAAGCTGGCCAAAAAGAGTGGGTTACTTCTGTTTTTCAAAACTTCGCTTCAGAACAGGTACAATACCCAATAATGTCCTTAACCCAAATCTTTGTTATAATGCAATATAGCAGGGGTCGGCAAAATATAAAGTACAGTGCTTTGAATCATGATAATTTGATTCACAAAATTATCAACTAATGTTATAATGCCCCATAACTTTTTATAATATATCAATTAAAATTAATAAAATAATTGTCTTCCTTCTACACTTACTCATTTTTAAATTAGATAGTTACAAACCGTAGATAACGATGGTGGGCACGAAGTTGGTTTCATTATCATATTATTCATAAACTGGCACACTGCTTTAAAAGGTTGCCGACGCCTTTCCCTATAGTGTTTTATCCATATGAAACAGAGTACAGTCCACATTTTTTTTAAATTTACTTAAATACGTGTTTTATCGCAGAACACACAATCGATTCCAAGAAAACGGAAATTCTCTCGCAACAACAGTTTTAGTAAGCCGACTGTCCCAAAGTCTGGTGACACGTGGTTGGAAAAATATGCTCCTGTGTACATGGTTAGTCCCATATGCTGGTTTATTTATGAACAGAAGTAATGCAGTCTTATAAATGGAGGTTTTTGTTGTTCGCATGAACGATAGGCAAATAAAAAACAGCTTTCTAAAACAGACTGGCAAAAAAAGGAAAATGCAACCAAACTGCACATTGTACATTTATAACAGTCGTGTACGTTAAAGTCGTAAAATTAGATGGGTCAATAAGGAAAACTGCACTATTGCCTTCAAAATTACTAAAAATTATGAAACCTTAAAAATTATGAAAATTATATTTAAGATGATTTAAATCTAATCTCTGATTTAAATTGAAAATCAATTACAACTAACCGTACAACACATAATTTACGTAAAAACATGTTTTGACAGTGTATTTTGCAATCATTCGTCTGTTGTGGTATTATTTTTGTGCTAATGGGATGTCTTTTAATATTACAGGATGACCTTGCAGTTCACAAAAAGAAAGTCGCCGAAGTAGAAACATTTCTCACTCAGAACTATGATTGCAAAAAGGTAAGTGAAATATACACTGCATTCTCAGCATGCTAATTGCAATTTTATATTAAAAGTCGTATGCAATGCTATTTATTCCTCATCATTAAAAAAAATCTTTTAAAATGATCTTCTTTTGTCAAAATCCCACAAAGAAAAGGTTTTGTTTCCTCTAATCCTGCTATGTTTGGTTATTTTATGGACGTTAATTAAGAACATGCAATTTCTAGGTTAAGTAAACACGAAAAACGTTGTTTTTGTGGTTGCTTTATAATCACCAATGTATTGAAATTAATTGTTTCGTATTGGTGTGAATTTTAAAACCGTGTTTATGATTTATTATTACTTTTCAACTCATTTCTAAATGTTCTAGTCTTAGTAGATTTTAGATTGTCTAGGTAATGGTACCTTTTGATTAGGCTACTAGATACTAAAACCTAGTAATTATATTACTACTAGTCTATAAGCATGGGTTTGATATTTCTATTTTGTTGTAATTTTCACCTGGTGTTTTTCCAGGGTGGTGCACCAATCCTGCTCCTCACGGGACCACCAGGCTGCGGAAAAACAACCACGCTGATGGTGGTTGCCAAGAAGCATGGTGTGCAGGTGGAAGAATGGTCCGACCCTTTAACCATACCTTACAACCTCACTAAGCAATCAGGTTTTCGATTTTATCTTGCAGTTTGATTCCATTTAAAAATTTCTTAAAAAAACATTTGAAGTTTATAAATCTGATGCACTCTTATCTTTGGTCAAGCATCTAGTTATCTTTCTCAAGGATACTAGCAGACTTGAACAGCACAACCCGTATCAATAATAACTCCTGTGCGTTGCGGTCTTGGGCAGTCGAAAGGTTGTTTTATCTACTGACTAAACACATGTGTACTTTGGCAAGGCGAATACAGAACATTGCCTGAACCCAGGTAATTATTCGGTTCTACTAACACGGCTAAAAGTAAAGGAAAGTCTTAATCATATACAACAAACTGCAATGACATAAAGCATGAGGTTCTATGTGTAATAATGCCTATTGTGTTTCCCTGTACACAGGGATAAATAAATATTTCATCTTAATAATCAAAGGTTTTTGACTAAAACTACAAAATGTTCGAATATTTCAGAAACTCTTAAAAAAATTTAGAATTCTTCCATCCACAGACCTGCAATACAAATCGGAAATCACATTATTTGAGGAGTTTGTGTTCCGTAGTGGGAAATACCCTTCGTTGTTTAAAGATAATCACCAACATGTGCCACCAAGTGGAAACAGTCGGAAACTTGTTCTACTTGAAGAGTTCCCAAATTTTATTCTCCGAGACGCTGATTATCTGAAAGAATTCAGCCGGTCAGTAATAAACTACTTTTTCTGCAGAGTTGAAAATGTTTAGTAGCATAGGACAAATAAGATTGGATATTCATGTTAAATTCCTTGAATGGGAGTATGCGACAATCGTCAAATGATGAAGGGAATGTGATTACCCATGTAATTGCTAGAATACCTCGTGCCCACCGTCAGACTTTCTAATATATAGAAGTATGTTGTACTGTAACCTGTAACACCTCGGCTGAAAGGTGACATACTAACCCACCAAATTTGGCTGGACATCCTAGTTTGTCTAAAAAATTAGTGAAATCAGCAAATTCGTGAGAATAAGCAATGCCTTTGGAAACGGAATTTCACCTTCTGCCAGTTTAATTTTTAGAGGGCTGCTTAAGTGGTAAAAAGTGGGGTAAGGTGGTAAGTATTATATTTTGTTGGTGCCACTACACATTCTTATACAGAGGGGTTACATACCTGTCAACCTAGGAACCAGTGACTGTTCTACAAAGTAACTATTTCCTCAATTTCCCTGCAGCCGCTACAAACACACCCAACGACAGCCCTTGGTGATAATTATCAGCGACGGAAGTGATTTTGATCCTTTAAAACGAATTTTGATACCAAGGGACCAACAGTCGAAAGGAGTTGTAACAAACATCAGGTGAGTGGTATTTGACACGTGGAGTGTTTTGTTGATGAACAGGTATGGATAGTTGTCAGTATTTTATTTTACTATCTACCCACAGCACTTGTGATAAAAATTCAAACATTTTTTTTATGTTGCACAGACCAGGATTAATTAGTATGTTTGGATAGGATATTTATGTTTTATTCCTGTAAATAGAAAACGAAAAAGAATTACCACACAGGCAATTGTCAGATAACCACCAAAGCTATACGAAAACGACCCTTGTCGTTGATTCTCTATCTATGGAAACAAATATTATAAACTTCATCCTAATCCACGAGTATATGAATTTCCATGCAGTTTTAACCCAATATCTGCTACACTGATGACCAAGGCACTTAGCAGAGTGGGCTCAGCCGAACATTGCACGCTGAGCAAGGATGAGATATCTAACATTGCTTCCACCTCTTCAGGAGATATCAGAGCTGCTATTAATAACCTTCAATTTTCAAGTATTTCAGGTGATTTGTGATTTGATTTCATTATTTTAATTTTTTGATTTTAATTTCATGATTTCAATGGGTTTAGGTTGACCAATTAGCTAACACTTGGTTTAGAACCAACAAAATATCAGCTGATGGTACAATGCGCCTCCATAAGACTAACTGTGCCGTTTGAAGCTGTTGCATTGTGTTAAATACGATAAGGACATTACCAAAGGATTGGGTGGTTTTTCATCCAACTTTATGTTAGCTGACAGTATAATGCACTATTATAAGACTAACTGTGCTCATTAAATTTTGCTCTACTGGCAAACCCTTTACCGCCTGTAATCTACTGGCTTTTACCACCTGTAATCTACTGGCTATTCTTCACAGGTTCCATACCAAAGTCATTGAAACATGGGAAAGCGAAGCCAGTAACTCTTGGTGGCAAGGATACCTCTATGATCATGTTTCGAGCTTTGGGGAAAATATTTTATTGCAAAAGTAAGGCAGCTCCAAAAATTGGAAATACCATATTTGTATTTGAAAAACGTAGGAACAGTTATCACATGGCCAATCTTTAGAGTATATTGCGCCCACTGTCCGTATACTCAAGCTACTGCAGTGTTTTGTGTATGATTTATATGTTTCTTAAATTTTAGTATAACCATTAATGTATTGGTTCACGCAATGCATCTACTATCCATAGAATGCACATTTTTTTATACATAATAATAACTTATATATTTCCTTTAGGAGAAAAAAGGAAGGGAAGTGATAGCCTGTCATCGCCAACGCACAGAGATGATCTGATTGTGCAGCCTGAGGTAAATACTAGTTGAAAAAATGTATAAAAGATCATTTAAATATCACAAGAAGAAATCGAATGATTGCCTGTATAAATTCCCTTGCGTTTTCCCTTTCAAGTGGATAAAGCATTAGTTCCTGAAACTTTACCACAATAGCTTTGGTAACCAGACTGTAGCCACAAGGTAACCTGATGATTGGCAGTGTAAAATAAATTCTGATCTCCTTACTATTTTTTTATAGTCCGCCTCGTTAGTCTGGCGGTTAAGTGCGTCGCCTTTCAATTTTTAGTTAAGTGCGTCGCCTTCCAAATTGAAGGAATGTGTCTTTCATATAAACACACTACAATAGCTCCGGTATTCCGACGGTGGGCGCGAGGTGATCTGACGATTGCCCGTGTGTTAACCCCCTTGGCTTTTCCCATTCACAGGGCTAAACATAAATATTCTATCCTATTGCATTCCGACACACAATCCACTCCTCCAGGACATCCTCGATCAATGTTGTCTCTCCGGCTCCGCGTTCGGGTTGTTTCTGCATCAGAACTTCCTTAATTTCTTCGACGACAACCCGTTGGAGGATGTTGCTGCATCCTTGGAGCACCTGAGCTCCTCTGACGTGGTTGGATCCTCCATCACTTCAAGTGATATGTCTACCAACTCGAGGGTTTCGTTGGATTATTACGAAGGTTGGGGTTTTGTGTTTATTCCTGGGGGGGGGAAGAGGGTGTTGACTGAATGTCACCTTGTCAGTATGACAAAGACAATTGTCATTTTATTTCTTGTGCGGTCAGTTACCAGGGCTATTGCAGTGTGTTGGATATGATGGAGATGTTTCTGCAGATTTGTTTACTTAATTAGACTGTTAGGGTTAATGCAAATTCAGCCAATTGCCCAAGGACCCTGACTACGATTAACTACCTCTATGTGAAACACAGTATTGAAGTATTAAGGAAATAGATAATGCTTAGTTGAAATAATATTGTGTGCTTGGGTAATCTGTTATCAGGTAATCTATTGATTCCACATTACCCACAATAAAGCTTAAACATGCTTCTTAAGGCTGCAAAAGTGAATCATCATGTGATAAAATAGGAATGTTGGTTTGGGTATAAATTGTGTTTTGCATCGTTTTGTTACAGTCATTTCATGCACAATTTTAGTTTACATAAAGGTGTAATATGGAAGGCAAGTTTACATCATTGTAGTATCTTTGCTTGTAAATTCTGATTGTTAATTATTCAGGAGTAATCGCTGCTCGTGGGTTGACCTACTCCAATTCTCTTCGAGCCACTGCTGATTTGTGCGCAAAGAGCTCTGGTGCATGGAGACCCCTTCATAAGCCTGCTTGGTTTCAGGTGATTTAAAACATATTTAAGCTTTTTAGGATTGAAAGTTCATGTTTTGTTTGACTGGATGTTCATGAAAATATATTAATGTTTTATCCCCGTAAATGGAATAAAGTCATCACAATGGAAATCTTCAGACAACCTTGTTTTTTCCATTGAGTGATTGGAGTTATTATATTGTGTCATATATACCATTTGTTTACTGTTTTAGTTCAACCATTACATTACCCCAGTGCGTTCAGGTAACTAAGTTTCTTGCCTAAGGATATAATCGAACCAACTTGTGGTAAAAACCTTTTGGTTTACACCTGATATCAAAATTGTGCTTTAAACTGATGTCAAATAAGTTAACCAGCTGAACAAAATTGTCACTTCTTCCACTTACTTCGGGCAATGTATGCTAAAAAACCTGCTCAAGGATACAGCTGGCTAACGGCTGGTTTCGATCCAACAACATTTTGATTAATACCTGACATCAAACGTGCTTTAAACGCCTTAAGCAGCTAAAAAACGTCACATCTTCCGTAGGTTCGTAGGAAGAAGCAAGAGAGTGAGATCCAGAGTCACTTCCTCTTCTCCCGGATGATGCAAGCTGACCTCGTGCTCTCCACTCTTCCATATTTGTTTCATCTGAAATCTCATTGTGATCTCAACCCTGCACAGCGGATGTTTGCTACCGACATCGTGGTTTTGCCCAAGTGGAAGGTGTATCGCAGGTCAGCAGCAATGGGATTTTCATTTTTGTCTACACGTTGCCTTGCATGTTTGTACCGTTACTGGGAATCATTCTGGTCTTTGGTCCGGACCTCCTGGGCGGAGTTGGCGCACACGCGACCCGGCACATTTGATCAAAGCTAAGTATGGGAGAAAGGGTAGAAGGGGATTAAAGTCAGATATCCATGTTTTATCCCGTGAATGGAAATACACAGGAGCCGTTATGACATCGGACAGTAAGATTACCTCGCCTAAATGACAAGTTACGGGAGTTATTGCAGTTTGTGGTACATTTTTGAAATGTTCTTTTAGTTTCTCATCAATCAACTAAGTTATAGTGATTTCTGCTAATTTACTCGCTTAAGGATACAACTTGCAGAAAGTTGTCAGGGAAAAGATCAATCCAAGCACCATCTGATTAAAACCCCTTACCTTGAGACTAAGAAGAGACCTAAGAAACTTTTTTAAATAACTCCCATACCTTACATTTCCATGAAAAATGCGTTTTTAACTCAAAACACCCCACTCCAGTGAGAACAACGATCGATTAACTGAACACGAAACCGGGTCCATAGAAACTAAAGAAGTTGAAGTGAAAAAAAAGTTGAACCTTGATATTGAACCTTCCATACAAGATGATGATGTTGAAATAGATGATTTCAGCGACTGAGTTTCTTTCCTTCTTAAACCTTGTTCTTTTTTTTATTTTCACTTCCGTACGAAATGTCCCACAAATACACAACAATTAAAATTCTTTGTTGTTACATTTGCACTTTTTTATATTTTTATGGTATATTTGTTTTATTTGTGTGAATGGGAAAACGCAGTACTTAAACCCAAATTAACTTCTTTCCAGCAGTTGAGTTACAGCAGCTATTGTGGTGGGTTAATTTTGTTAAAAATATTGTGGAGATTCGGGAAACGGTTATTGTGAGTTTCCATACTTTGAGTAAGAAGTTCCCTCTTAATTTTTGCACGAGTCTTGCTAGTTAATGGTGGGGTTGTTTAGCCACTGAAAGATTCTTTGATGTCTATTAATCATACAGGTACACTAGTATTTAAGCAAGTTCATGTATCCCTAAAGAATCTATTAAGTGCTCTTGTAGAGGTGTATTAGAAAGATTGCTCAAAACCATGAAATTTGTTTTTTGTTCAAACATTAAATAAGTAGATTCTTCATCCATAAAACGTGCTGGAATAACAAAGTTTGGTCCAGGGTTACATATTTAAACATTATTTATATAACTTAACTAAATCATTAAAAAGATTGGCTAAAGGAAATTGATTTGCTGAAGGAGTCCTTTTAGTACAGCATTATCAGCCAGTATCTTTCAGTGTGTCCTTGGAGCCACACTGATTCCACATAATGGTAGGAACCAACACTTTAGGAATAATATTACCTTCGTTTAACATTCTGTAATAGCTCCGATCACCGGATGGTGGTCATGAGGTATTCTGACCATTGCCCGTGTGTTTATAATCCAACTTGCGATTTCTTATTTATGAGAATAATCGACAAATACTCTATTCCTATTAGTCTCTTTTTAATCTTTGACCATAACTTACACTCATAATGTTTATTATCAACTTATGAAAAGGTGTAGAGTTACACATCCGAGTTTAGCGCAAATAAAACGTCATCAATGCTGACATTTAGTCGTAGTCTTGCATAGAGATCATATCTTCCCATTTCCAACATTAAAACACGCGCCGTTGCCAGACTATTGCACACCTGTGGGGTAAGGAATTTAGGTGTTATTTAGTTAGATAAAAAAGTGTACTATAATGCAACATTTGTGTAGAATAAAACATTTTGAGGCTATTTATATTTTTCCCATAAATACGATAATGCAAGGAGGTTTTTATCACACAGAAAATTGTTTAGATTACCAAAGCTATCCCAAGTGTACTAAATTTGATTAAGATGTTGCTTTAGTTGTAGTACGAACAATTAATCAACCTTGTCTGAGGACACAACTGTCTAGCCAGCAGCTAGTTTCAATCCCACAACTGCCAGACACACTTTCACCGATTAAGCTTAACAGTTGAACATATAATCAGAATAGTTCAAGAAACCTCCAAGCCTTACCTTTATAATGGAAGTAACAGACACGGGTTGCAGTCCATCGAGTTTGGTGATCGCATTATGATGGTGAAGCACCTGTCCTATGGTGGCTTCCTCCAACCCAGACCTCCGAAACTCCGCCACAACCGACCTTAGAAACATCTTTTCCTGCGTTGAGGCGTTTCTGGAGCAAAAATTATGCGGAATTAAAAAATCGTTTTTTTTTTCCTTATTTAATGATGGAAGGTAGAAATGTTAGTGATAAAGAGAAATAGTAAAGGAAGGGAAGAGGGAAATTGCTTTCTAAAATGATGGAAAATTATTTAACCCTGCCCAAAACACTTATTTCAACCACAGAACTAACCATTACTTTAACCCCAGCCCTTACCATAATAAGTGAATATATACATACCGGTTTAACTTACAATTATCGCACTAGGTAATATAGTTTTGAACTCCTAATAGTAAAAGTTACAAATAATCGATATTTCTGGGAGACATGGTGGCAAATAGAAGCCATTAAAGCAACCAAAGAAGCAATCAGGTGAAATAGATGATTAGTGATAAATTTTCTCATTTTTCTTCCTTATATTTTTCCGTTACAAAAGACAGATGACAACAAGAAAGTATTTAAACAAAAATATTATACAAAATACAATTATTTTTACACTATTGACAAATTTGGAACACATGCTGTGGTAAATAAGTACAAGTCAAGTAGAACACAATAGAAACCTTATAAACATGATCATTGGGGGATGAAAACATCTCTTGCAACGCTTCATGGACGTGTTCGATTGTGGTAAGCTTCATTGCCTTCTTTAACCTGAAGGGAGGGACTTTTACTTTTAATCCAAGTTTTATCATTGTTTGTTTTTCGATATTCATGTTTTATATGTGGGCTTGGTCCGTAGGCATTATTAGTAGAAAGATCTTGTGTTCCATATTAATATATTCACTTTTAAATTATCTAAAATACTCAGTTATTGATTAAGTACTGCACACTTGCCAACGCAAGTAATAGAATGTTTAACAATTTGTATCCATAAAAATTCTGTTACCTTAGTAAGCTTTGAGTAATGATTGTATTTAAAAAAAAAGAACAGTAATTTTATATAAAAGTATTAAGATTAAAATTATTATATTGGCTTTATCTCTTTATGCTCAAACTATATTATATCTTTATGTATATTGTCCAAAATGCGTGAACTACAACACCCCTACCTCTTCTACGGGTAAAAACGATATCCTATCTTTATAAACATTTGAACAGATACAAACTGTCAAAGGAATAAAAATATGGATGGAACAACAATCATGCCGACCTGTCTTGCTGACTCGCGATTTCAACAGCACGACGACAAACATCAAGGCAACGTCGCGCATCACCAGATACAGCGGCAACTTTCCTTGCGACGAGTTGAACTGCGTCTCCGTCGAAAGCTTCGATGCCGGACAACCTCGAACTCACAATGCTCTGCAACTGAATTCGAAATTCGATTGGAAAAGGGAAAGAAAATTGTCTGGCTACAGAAGTTAACGGGTGTTAAATTCCTGCTGAATCTATATTTCTGCTAAATCACCCCTATTTTTGTTTAAGCATTTATGCTTCCAAACAATGTGGTTTTTGGTTTGGTGCGCAATTTTTACAAGAGCTGTTTAGGGCTCGGTTAAAAAATACTTTTTTATTGCAGGCTATTTTTGTTGACCGAGTTCACAAAGGGATGATGGCGGAAAAGTTTTAAACTTTAATTTAAACAACAGTAGGTTTAAAAAACAGACCCAACATTGAATTTAGTCTATTAAAAATCATGTACACTTTTCATATTAAGATGTGGAGCTGCAGGAGTCACTATAAGGGACTATACGGGGGTGCGGTGTATAACATGATCACCAGGTTTTTACACAATAAAAAGCCTCCTGGGGATTTAAATGATAGCATTATAAACTTATAGTAACAAAGGTGCAGCTTGTACGCTTATGTGGTAGAATGGTTAATTTGAATGAGCAATATAGACTTACTAACACACCATCATGGGTTTGAAACTTGGCCCAGGAAAAAAAGAAAAGCTTATCGTAACGAATTTTCTAAATTTCTAACTGGTTTTAATGAAGTAATGTGATAATGCCACCCCCGTTTTTTGTTTACAAAGAAAAAAATCGACATCATGTTGATTTAGGAGTTACATTACATGATGTGCTTTATCCTTTCTTACAAGCTTAAAACAGGCATGGGCAACATTCGGGCCGTGGCTGGGCCCGGTCCATGAAGGGATTTTGACCAGATCGCAGAACGTATCTAAACATACCCTACTAAAGAAATTGAATACTATTCATGTAATAATCCGGCCCACAAAGAACTTTATTTTCCCACCTGGCCCGCCGACTAGAAAAGTTGTCCACCCCTGAGCGAAAACAAACATTTCTCACCAAAAACCAACTTCACCTGTTTAAAGTTGTACGGAAGAAACGACAACCTTGTAAGGCCGAGACGACTCGACACACGACTCATCATAATTCGCTCGGGTAAATCCATTGTGTTGGCGATCGCCACAACGATGAGTCTGGCATGTCGATGGGACGGCCAGTCGAACAGGTGGTACATTACGTCCTGTGGGTTCATTTTGTTAGTTACATTTCACGTCTATTAACGGCTGCATTAGCTCTTGTAAACAGGCAATATGTACATACCTAGCAATAATAAATCAAGCAATGTTATACAGATTTGTTAATTACATATACATCACATCCTGTAAGTTTATGTTGATGGTGATGTTGTATTTTTATTATCTATTAACCAACTGCATTATCATCATAGTCCATAAGTTATGTTATATTTCATTGTCTATTAACGATTGCATTAGCTCTAATTAAGAGTGAACTGTGTAAGGCAATATTTAAATATAAAAAATTGGGCAACAATGTATATGTGTCTAGTAAGAATAAGTCGGGAAACACTATATCGAATAAAAATCATAAAAAATTTTAGCACAAAAGATGCCAGAAATGAGTAACACTTGATATGTCACCAAAATGTCCGTTTTCTCAATTATATTGGCTTTAGTGCATTTACTAAAAATAATAAAAAAATGTTTATTTTACCTGCTTTTTGGTCCAAAGCAAATCCAGTTCGTCCACAAGGAGCAAAACAGTCTTCTTTCCGCGTTGGTTGAACCTTTGGGTAAGCAACTGTGCGGCATGATTGGGTGTCGCTTTGAGGCCTTGTAATTTCTGTGGGAGGGTGAGTGTGCTGGTTAGCTGTGAATGGACCGGACCGTCATCCGAAAGGTTGTGGGATCGAAACCAGACATAGATCAGTGGTTCCCAAAGTGGTCAATAGTTTCCCTAGTGGATCAGAGGTTTCCCTTTATGGATGGTGGAGCCTCCCAGGAACGCTGACTACTAAATGGGCGATTGAGGGGCGCTGAGAATAAATTGGGCAGTAACAAAAATGTATGTATTAATTCGCTTTTATTTTTTGTAAGGGGGCATTTATTGGGCATTAAGTTATTCAGGGGCCGCTTTTGAAAAAAGGGGGAAACACTGCGTTACATAGTCAGTTGTGTCATTTCGCAAGGCATTAAGAGGATGTTGCCTGAACCCAGTGGTTTTAATTAGCTATATAACTGGAGCAATCGTATTTAACAGTGTAATAAGACCTGGTAAACTAACGTTTACAAGTCACAAGGTAATCTTGCGATTTTCCTTGTTATAAAGCCCCTTACGTTACGCATTGGCAGAGCAAATATATAAAAATTAAACATAATAGCATATTCGTTTAAAAACCATGTATGGACATTTACTTATAAATTTTTTATTTACTTTTAAAATTTGAACGTAGATTTGGTGAGGTTCTGTCAGTCTCATTCCATTGACGTCAACATAATCGAAATCCTCCAAGTCGCCATCGTCCACAGATTGACGCAATGCGGATACAACCTCCATAACAGTAGCAGTCTTGCCAGTGCCAGGCACCCCACTGATGTACATACACCTGGAGAGGGGTGGAGTGAGGGGTTTATGCTGGGTTGTCAATTAAATGCTATGATGGGATTTTTTTAATGTTTTATCCCACATCAAAATTGTCAGATTACATCAACCCCACCGCTGGGTTACCGTAGCTATTGCAGTGTGTTGTACATGATTGAAACATTTCCATTGGTTTACCCAAAAAATGACTCGGTTCAAGCAACATCTGCAAATTGCCTTGCCCAAGTTCACAACTAACTAAGATGTCAGCTGTTTGTTTAACAACCCTTTTTGGCATCATTGCAACGAGATTATTCACCACCAAAACAACCCTAAACTTACTATCTAATGGAGGTAATAAAAACCCTAAAATCTCACCCCACTAACCCTCCGGCATCTATCCCAAAATTTCATCGATCCTCCAAATGAGAGATTCGTACCCAAAAACTCCCTTTAAATGGTAGATCCCTACGTTTAAAATTCTTCCTACCTTTGGAAATTATTACCCACAAAATCTTCTTTTATCTTACCCCAATGGCCTTAAATTATCATTAAGATGATTTCTCACTTACCCTCCGGTGCCAGACAATATCTTCCCCTCCACGAAGGAGAAGATCTTCTGGAACTCCTCTTCCCTACAAGGCAGGGAGTCGGGGATGGAAGATGTGTGTAATCTGCTCCGTGCTTTGTCGAATGCATTTGCCGCTGTTTTCACAGCTGTCTTTCGTCTCGGGATATAAGGAGTGCGGTCCTGTGGGTAATCAGTGGTAGTTGTGGGGTTTTTATCGATAATCTGGGGTAAGTGGGTAAAAAAGGGAAAATTTTATAATTTTATTTGCAGTGTGCCATTCAACTGTGATATTCAATTTGATTTTTTATTTGATTGGGAGTTTTTAGATTAAAACAAATCTTTATCATCACATCAACAGATAATTTGTGAGATATTTTTAAACATAGTTTGATAAATGATCCAAAAAGTAACTTTACCTTAGGTAGCTTAATGCAGATGGGAGTAACCGAATTGTATTTTCGCAGGGATACAGATTTTCTTCCTTTCCGGGGGGTTTTCTTTGGTAACTCTGCACAAGATGAAATAGTTTGTAGGTTTTCATCCTTAAGTCATTCTGATATTTTTACTCAGCCTGTCCAAGGTGCATAATGACGGTAGAACAATAGCAGTGCTTTGGGGTCACTTACACAAAGAACAGTGATTTTTTAAGGGATGCGGACCGAATTATTTTGTTACTGAATTTTAGCACTGTGGGTGTGTAACTATATCTCTTGTATCTTGTTACTAAATACCATAAAAATTTCTAACTGCAGTAAAGCTGAGACAAGTTGTAGGCAGATAGATTCACCAATGTAACAAGATACCCTATGTACCCACAAGGTCAAGGATAGCAAAGGATATTCATATTTATCTCCACGAATGTAAAATCACAGATGGAATTATAAAACCTGCAGTTTTTAGATTACCATAGGAAATAATCTTAAAAACACAAAACAATTAAAAGAAAAATCACAACTTTTTTATGCAAAATTAATTTTTCTGCAAAGAATTACTTAATAATTTTTTTGCAATTTCACCTTCCTCTGAATTATTCCCATCACTGGAAGAGGAAGATTGGTGATGAATCTTGGCATTAAAATCAACATCTTCATCCGAATTATCCCCGTCTTCCTCGAAATCTAAGATTTTCCTTCTGGAAGGATTACTTTTCGAGTTCGGAACTAAAAATGACATTTTCCGGTTTTAGTATTTTTAATTTGATAATCAAATAAATACACTATACAACCCCACCCTACCTGATAATCTGGTAGAGCGGCGGACTTTTGATTTGTTTTCAACGGCCTCAATATTTTCAACATCGGAATTATCTGTGCTCGATGCTTTTCCGCTGTTTTTGTCATATTTGACGGGTTCTTTGGAGATTTTGTTTGGTTTCCCTGTGATTAGTGAATAAAGGTCAGCGATAAATAAAGTAGTTTTTATAACCGTGAATTAAACAATAAAGTTAAATAAAGGATGGCAGGATATACTCATCAGGTTTTTTATATATTATGTAGACAATAAGAGCTTATAACAATAGCAGTCATCAGATTACCATGCAAGACAGTCTGAAGCTTTTACAGTGTGTTGTATATTATTAAGACGTTTATTCTGTTTCTGTTTATACCATTAGTCTGCTGGGTTCAGCTAATGTCAGCTATGAGTTATTAGGACACAGCAGTCTAGCAAGTGGTTTGTTTTATTGTTGTTTTTGTTGTCCCATTCACAGGGATAAACCTTCTTATTCGACTAACTTGCTTGGTGGTTTAGTGCGTCGTCTTTTAGCCTAACGGTTTCAGGTTTTAAATTGGTCGTAGTCGGTGTTGTGTCCTTAGGCAAGGCAGTTAGCGAACATTACATAAACCTAGTGAAATAAGATTCTACCAAATTAAAAAAAAACGTCTCAATCATACAAAACTCACTGTAATAGCTCCGGTAACTCGACAATGGGTGCAAGGTATAGCTAAAAGGGGGTAATCGGGTGCTTGATATGGAACAATTTTATACCCCTTGACATTTATTTAAATTTTCTTCGACCCTTTTTTACGATTAAAATCGTAAAAACCCAAATTTAATGCGCGTACCACTGCATCAGCATCATTACATCAACAGACAATTTGTCAGCTATTTTTACACACAGTTTAATAACTGATCCGAAAAACAACAACTTTACCTTTGGTAGCTTAATGCAGATAGGAGTGACCGAATTGTATTTTCGCAAAAAACTGTCTCAATCATACAAAACTCACTGCAATAGCTCCGGTTACTCCACAATGAGCGAAGCTAATCTTACTATGACCCATGTATTTACATCCCTTGCGTTTTACCATTCATAGGAATAAACATAAATATCCTATCCAATACATCTTTTACCTTGCTTTTTTACCGATAACCTGACTGATCTTCTTGTGTTGAAGCAGTTATTGTCGTTTGCAACATTTTTGGTAGGCGTGGTGGATTGCAGCTGCTTCAACTCAACTTTAAGTTGCTTTTTGGGCACGATGTTCATCGTGGATTTGTCGATTCTCAATGGGGTGACCTTCTTCTTTGCGTCTTCGAGATTCCTAAGTTTTGTCTTGGAAATAGAAATAGAATTTTTAAAATTTGGAAAAATAGAAATAGTAGTTTTGTCTGGAAAATAGAAATAACACATTTAATGTCTGGAAAATAGAAATAGTACTTTTGTTTGGAAAATGAAAAGGGTACTGATAAATAGATATAGCACT
>CH002848.1:282963-296425 GCA_000149265.1 Ciona savignyi
TGTTCAGAAAATAGGTATATCACCATTTAATGGTTCGGAAAAAATAGAAATAGCAGTTTTGTCTAGAAAATTGAAGCATTTTAAAACGGTATATGTCTGGCTGACGTGTTTATATAAACCCACGCTCCTAGAGTTACATAGTCTACTTGTCAATATAGAGTACTGACATTACCTTGACCTTGGACTTCACTAAAGGGGGGCTCTTTCTCTTAAGAACTTGCTCTAAATTAAAAAAAAAACATATTTAAATTAATAGAAATATTCAAACAAAACTAGGCCAGCACAGCTATAATTTTTTTAAATGTTCCTATTTTAAAGAATTCTTATTTTAAAATCAATACCTGTTAACATACCAGTGGGAAGTTTAGGGAATGTCCATTTCAGAATAAATGTTAAAATTATTTGTGATTCAAAATTGATTTTTTTATTAGTAAATTTAAAATTAGGTGAGTAAGAAAGTTAACACACAACTGAAACAAAATGTGTAGAACGTCAGATTTGTGAGCCTTAAAAAACATAAGCATGACAATAATGCATTAAAAAACATCAAATGGATAAATGTTTTACACAAAACTTTTAATACTTATAAGAGTCGGTTGGTAGTTTTTAATTTGACACAAGAAAACACAAATGAGCATACCGGTGCTATTTCTGCTACTGGCCACAGAAAGATCACTTTCACTTCCACTGTCCAAGATATCAAGGGCAGCTGCACTTGCATCCAGTCGACCGAGTCCTGACGCTCTGATAGGAGAGGTGAGGAGGTTTTTCTCAACCAAGTTCTTTGTCAGGTGTTTGTCTAAAATTGAAAAAAAGATTTGTTTTCCTTTTAAATTTTTTTTTAATTTAAAAAAAATTATTAAATATTAAAAATTATTATTGTTTTTTATGGTTTAAAACAGTTTAAAGTGTATTTAAACTAAAAAAACGAGCTGTTAAATAAGCTAAACAAAAATTAGATTCAACACAATACAATGGATAATCCAAGTGGCCCACACTCGGGTTATTAGAACAAAAATTGATTTTTTTTTTTGTTTGCATGATGAAAACACAACAGGAGCTTCTATAAAAAAACGGAAACTGGAAAATAGATGGCAAAACGGCAGTAGTTAAAACACGTCTAAAATAAAATCAATTATTTAGTGCATAGACAGAACGGTTTAAAAAAACCTATATAATTAATAAAGTATAATTAAACAAAAACTTAACTAATTTTTAAATCAAAATTATTGCACATGAGCCTCGTAATAAATTGCATGTCTGGAAAATGGAAATAGCCAGTAAGTCAAAAACCTTCATTTTCTTTTGTATTCTCAGTTGATTTTAGTGGAGTTTTCACTATAACGGGATCAGCTTTCTTCGTTTGTGTTTTATCTAACCTTGTAGATGCTCTATCTTGCTGACCATTTGTTTTTCGTCTTGACGTCTTGTTTTCAGCTTTTAGTTAATAAAATTAAACAAAATATACAAATGTTCAGAAAATTAAATAGGTTTTGTTTAAATCATGCTTCTGTCAATGTTAAACGGCTCTTTGGATAAAAACCCATGCTACATTTTATATACGATCAAAACTTCAATTGTCTTTAAAATAATATTAATAAAATATATAGTAAAATACCTGTGGGTTTATAATTAGAAACCTTGATTCCATTAAATATTTTCCAATAAAAGTAAGTAGAAACACTTTCTTCAGATTCTCCTTGAAAAAATAATTAAATAAGTTTTTCACCAATGGACACCATTCATATCTGGGTGGGTAGGGATCCCATGTTAAACGTTCGTTAGTTATTTTACAGTATCTTTAACTAATACTTTTTAGTAAGGTTATGTCTTATGTCTACATAACGGCGTAAATTGGTTCCTAAACAGGCGTCTAACGACCATACAGGTATGTTTTCAGTGGGTCCGTGAAAATCTCTATAATTGATAAATATGACTTTTGAAAATGATTTGCTCTTTATAACATTTTTAAAATTGGCTGAAACATATTCTTGTTTAACCTACATATTATTGTTATGTCATTGCTGTCCCAATACAAAATCTGTTATTTATTATCCATAGGCCTCCTATTTGTGATGTGACACATGAAAAATAAACTTTAGATTTTAAGACAAAAAAAATTAAGATTCACTGGTCTAAAAACTAAGTTGGGTTAGATTTTTTTATCATGACCACTTTCTGCTGTGTTGTGTCTTTATGCTTTATGAAGAACTTGTCTTAATCCATGGATTAGGATAGCAAAGGATTCCTATGTTAACCTTGGAGAAAGAAGTCAGTTTACCTCTTTTCTATTACAGTGTAAAATGTTATGAATACAGTTTAAACAATCCTATTAAACCACTAGGTTCAGGCAAAATCTGTGGCTAACCCAACACAACCGATTATCCAGTGGCTGGTTCAGGCCCCAAAATATTTGGGAGGTAAGTAATTTATTGTGACCAAAGTTTACTAACTGCTATGAAAAGTAATATTTTACCAAAAGTCACTCCTCATTTGCCGAAGTATGTCTTACCATTGATTGGAACTGGAGATTCAGAGTGGACTATTGCACATTTGTTAATTATGGTTTCCACATCTACCACATTCTCTGCATTGGCAGTGCATAGGAACACCTGAATGGTTGAATGAAATGTATAAAGCTACGAAGGTGGAATGCATAATAATGACATGTATTACCACATCTTCCAATACCATAGAATGGTGAATGAAAATTAAAAGAACTAAATGATGTTGATGAATCAGTGATAAAAAAGTAAGAAAATATATGACCATAAAATATGACCAAAAAAATTTTTTTTTAATTGCTTGTTTTAAAAAATAAACGTATAATAGGGGGTAAGCAGCGTGAAAACAAATAAAAAATGACAATAATAAGGTAATAAAAAACACCCTTTATTTTTTACTTGCCCTTTTGGATCATGGTTTGTTGTCACTTGTTTTTATACGATTTAAGAATTAACAACACTAAACAATTAAGAAATATGTACTATAAATTGACTGAATTTAACTTTGTATTTGTTAGTTTAACTTGACATAAAATTAAAAACCTAGACATCAAAGATAAGAAAAAAACTAAAGTGTTATTTTTATACTAAAATTGCATTACAAAAATTTGGATCGCATATTGTAACTTGTCGAAGATAAAAATTATGTACCTCATTGTTAAATGTCCGTCTTGGAAGTTTGGTTTTCGGAATTTCCTCCTTCTTAAAATACCAGATCACTGTGGCAAACATTTCTCCATCGGATTCTCCTGAGGAAATTATAAGAATTCTTGTTTGGCAATGTTTGTGGCTGGTGAAAAGTCAGCCGCACACGTTAATGTAGTTGGGGCAGCAATTTTGCGAGAAAACCACCCATTGGGGATGCACAATATAGATTTCTGAATATTTAAGATTCAAATCTCTAAGGATTCGAATCTGTAAATCACGTCTGCGATCCATTGCGCAACAAAACTCATGATGTCGATCATGCAGAAGTCAGCCCAACGTCGTAGCAATCATGTGACAATTGATAATTGTGATAAGAAACAGTTGGCGAAATGACATTAAAGTAAATTTGGGAATCTTAAAATTGTAAAATGGCTTCTTCATTCGTAAAGTAATAAAATACAGAAATATTAATTAAGTAACCGCAACGGAGCTCGGAAAATTAAATCAGAGCATTACAACAACATTATCATATCAGTTGTCCTATACGCGTGCTTCGTACAGAGTCACTTAACTCTTTCACTCCCGGCCAAATGCATTAATTTAAACATGCTGCCCCGCAGTGTTTTTTACAATTTTTGGTCATTTTCAAATTAGCACAGTTTTTCACAAATTTATGCTATGATTTAATATTTAGTATGGTTGGAAAGATAATTTATCCCTCTTTTAAACAAACCGCACACCTAGAATCTACCTCCAATAAAGAATATATTATGTAAACTTTAGTGAACACCACTTTTTATGTAAAGAAAATTCTGCTCGACTTTGAAAATTTTGAGGTGCACTGACAAACGAAATACTCACTAATTATTGGCATGCCCAAATGATATAAAAATTGGAATGTAGTTTGTCTAAATAGTTTTTGTACTCAGGAAAATTTGAACTGTATTTGTATCCTTCAGTAGTTTTTTTACTATTCCTATTTGAAATTTTCCTTTATTCCAACTATATTATGAAAAATTGAACCAAAACGCATTGAAGTTTTTAGTTTTGTAGAACTAAAATAGTAAAAAGTATAAATAAGAACAGTGAAGGAAGTGTAAAAAGGGCATACAAAAGCAAACAAACACAAATACTATATCCAATATTCTTCAAAGCAGGGCACACCGAACTAGCTAGTCTCGCCGCCTTTTTCTTTATCGTGCGCTCAGCAGGCCCAGCTGGATTCATGCTTTGGTGAACCTGCTGCGAAAACGTCACCAACGCTCTCCTTTTTTTCTCAACGGCACGAAATTCACAGAAAATGTAAAGAAAGACTTGCTTGACAAAAAGAGCTTCTCCGCAAGTTAACGCGACTCCTATTGGCTGAGTTAGTCACTTGTGAATTCGTGTAAAATCGATAGAAATAAGAGGCGAAGCCTTGAAAAAGAAAGGCTATCACTCCTCGCATTTTTAATATTTCTCCACTAAAATTACAGAGAATAAAATATAGGGTTTCCTTGATCGAATGAGCCATAGCTGAGGTCTCTACCATTACGCATTGCGGAGAAATCGTTTTTTAGATTTGCACCCATTTATTTACAGGCGGGATACCATGTTTTCCCATCAACTCGCGATATATGGCGAGTTGGGACGGAAAGAGTTAAAACGCACGCACACAAAAAACATTTTGCAAGTAAGTGGTTTATCGCATTTTAAATATGCTAAAATATTCCAGAGGTAAAAAAAGTTATTTTGAGAATATACACTCTTAATGAGAATATAGACAGCCTTGCAAATGGATAAAAAAGTATAGATCCGTGTATGACGTTCTTACCTGTGTCATAAAGCGAGCTAACTTGAGCGAGGTAAAAATCCTGCTTTGACTCGCCGCATGCAATGACCACCCCATCCCCGATGGATATCAGGTTCAAAACTTTTTTGGCCTCGTTCATCAACATCAATGAGCGATAGCATCTGGAACATGGTTGACATTTCTTTATTAGTATGGAGATGCAGAATGGTACAAGTGCTATGTGGACACTTACGGTAAAAGACGAACACTTCAGAAGCATTAAAAAAAAGGATGAAAAAATGTGTGGTAAATCATATGTTTCTAAAAAATGTTCTTAATATAAACAAAAATAGCCGTGTAACTGCTTACTGTGCAGTTAAAAAAACGATGTTAGAGTAAATAAAGCAAAAAAAATTTTTTGTTGGAAAGAAAGAATATTAAATTAGTTTGTTGGGGTGCAATATTCAAAAAACATTATAACATGTCATAATAATGAATTAAAAGCAAGATAAGTCATATAAAACCCATGCAAAATGGTGGCAACAACTTTGGAGTAAGATGATTCTCATGTTTATCCTCGGGGTGAGACAACAAAGGGAATGTTATAACATATGTAATCGTCAGATTACTGCCCACAGTGGGATTAAGCGATTGCAGTTTTCTAATTGCGTGTCACTATCCAACGCTGTCCAACTTGTAATAGTCATATATGACATCTTGATTTAAACTTAAAATCAATTATTATGATTATACCAACAGGTATACTTTAAAAGGATAATGTATTTTGATAACACTCGCAAAGCAACATGTTTATTCATGTTAACACATATATAATTGCCTTTTTCGGAAAACAAGAATGTATATAAATTCACCTGAATTCAGGTTTATATCCCGCAATCAGTTTCTTGCATTGTTCAAGTTCAATTCCACCAGATATTCTGGTATCTTCCTTCCATTGGTAACTCAACATTTCATCCTGTGTTTAAATATGGTAAGCTATATTTTTGTCCCATCACCACATGCTCGCAGTCAGGTTTCCAAAGGTTATAGCCATATATGCTCAATGTTTGCAGTTCAAAGTAGTGTTGGGTAAGAGTTCAATCTGGGGTTGAGATTAGTGTTGAGTGCATGAGTAGGACGCTTTGATACAAAATGATATGGGGTATTATAATGAAAAAGGTGTGAGTTCCACCAAAAGGTTCTTGCACATGCCATTGCCATTAAAAGATTCTTACTCATGCCATTGCCATTATGCAAAATGTTATGCTTTCCATAGTTGACACTGTCATATTCCCAGCATCAAACAGCTACAATACATTATGACACACATAAATTTGAACAAAACCAAATGAAAAAAGAGGAAACTACGAACTAAAATGAAGATTTTGAGGCGCTAAACTAGATAACTTTTAGTTTTTTTTGGTGCCTTCCTGTTTTGCTGTAGTATTTTTTATTTCTTTGGTCAATTGTTGGATTTTCAGTTAACGCCATATTTGTTTTGGTATATATATATATATGACATGTATTTTTAAATTGTTGGTTATAAACGCTGCAGCGAAAGAAACAAAAATAAAAATTGTATATGTAAAAAAATTGTAGATTAGCGTGTTGAAGTGTTAAGGCTGGGGTTAGATTTGGTGTTGTTTTGGGGTTGAGATTTATATCTGTAGCAAAAATATAATTTTTAGTTTAAGTGAGCAGTTTCCTTCTTCCCTCATTCCAGTTTAGCCAGCTAGGTAATTAAATTTTGTATTTATTGTTTCGCCATTCAGAAATTATCTCAGTAATTTAAAGAAACCTAATGCCCCAGTTATTAAGTGGCATTAAAACACACACATACATTTATATTTATATACATACAGTAAAAAAAAAAATATTCCTAAAAGTTTATATCTGAGGGCCTGAGGGCAAGTTAAAAGCAAAAAAGTGTACTATAACGTCTTAACGTTTGTACCTGCATTTTAAGGCGTCAAGTTAAGAGACAGATTGTTGTTGCTACTGTCAGATTATAAGAACAGCATAGTATACATCAAACTAATCCGCTGCTTTTCTGTATTTACTTTCTCACAAAACAAAAAAAATTAATTTGGCGCGAACAGTTCGGTGAACTCCCTAACCACATATTAACCATAGAAAGCTAAAATAGTATAATTTTCTTACTATTGGATTGAAATTTCTACTGTTTTGGACTAATGAGCTAATATAATAAGTTTGGTTACTTTCGCTAGGTTTTTTTGTCCAAATACTAAGCTGACTAAGCATACGATCGGTCTAGCTCCTGTCAAACCGACTAACATTTGTATGTTAGAAACTGGTGCATGGCTTGTCGGTTGTGTTTTTGGGTAAGGCACTTAAGGAACATCGCCTGAAACCGGAAAACTGATGGGTTCTACCAAATTGAAGAAACGTGTGATTGATACACAATACACTGTAATGGACCCCTCGATGGTGGGCGCGAAGTAATCTGGCGATTGCCCGTGTGTTAACGCTCCTCGCGATTCCATTCACGGGGATAAACACTAATGTCCTATCCTATTCTAACCTGGGGTTATACGGACGCGATTCGCATATTTGCCTAAATTGTTTTAATTTAATTTTCAATAACGTGCTATAATGACGGTAGTTTTGTGCGTTTTTTTCACAATGGCCATTTGCGATATTTTAAGTAGGGGAAGAGTGGGTAAAATGGGCCACGTGGGTAAAATGGGCCCCCTCCAATTTTCAATATATTTTGAAGAATAAAAATTTGCTGCAAGAACCAGTGTCAGTATATCAAATTATGGAATCTCCAAACCGAAGTTTGAGCGTGAAATCACCAAACTCAATGTTTTCTGTAGCTATTTAGGTTTGAGAAGGTCTGAATCTAAATTTGCAATTTTTGTTTTCTGCTAATATATAATAGAAAAGATCAAATACTAAAATAACTTTTACTGTAGTTAAATAGAACTATATAGCCTAGACCTACTTTTACTGGTAGAAATAAAACTTCTTTTTTAAAATTTTTTGTATAGAGATTTTAAGTCGTATGTTGGCACCTGTCTAATGAGGCGGGGTTATGACAATTTAGTGACACCTGCCAGTGTTTACATGTCACTGACAGGTGTCACTAAACTGCCACTAAATTTAGTGACACCTGTCAGTGAATTTAGTGACACCTGTCAGTGAATTTGGTGACACCTGTCAGTGAATTTAGTGACACCTGTCAGTGAATTTGGTGACACCTGTCAGTGAATTTGGTGACACCTGTCAGTGAAATTTAGTGACACCTGTCAGTAAATTAGTGCCACCTGTCAGTGATTTATTGACACCTGTCAGTGATTTGATGACACCTGCCCGAAAATTGCTGTCAAAAAAACGTGATGGGAAAGGTGGTGGGATCAAAACGTACCGAGAGCTAGTGGTTGTCTCTTAGGACAACGGACTTTCGGGACATTTAATATAAACCCAGTGCTTTAATAAGTCATGTAAAAAGGTTAGTAAAGTCTCTCACTCCATTACATTTAAACCGGAAAACTGGCTTGCCTTACTTAAAGAAATAGCCTACGTGATTAGTGTTCATTTTTAACTGTGTAATTTAAATTACGCCTGACACTTTACAAGTACCTAAAAAAACAAAGCAACGAGTATTTTGTGCTTCTGCATGTATTCTCGTTTATGATAACTGTAACAAAATGATGACATCCAAATATACGAAAAAATTACAAAAAGCAAGTTTTAGGTCCAGCTTCAGTGGGGTTCAGTATTGTTGCACTTGCTTTGCTATGTAACAGGATTCTGAACCTCGTGTACATACGTCATGATTTTTTCTTTTTGTTTCATTTGAAAGCAACCGCGTATCATTTTAAGACCTACTGCTGAAAATACACAAGCTAAATTGTAAACTAGATTAGTAAGGGTACTAGTCAGTCTCGGTAAGCACTTAATGTACATCAAACTGAGGCTACAGCTGATCGACATTTGTGACGTCACTGAGTCGCTTGTCGGAACTCCTGGTGTGTTGTGCGTAATTTTTTTAAATCTTTTTTTCTTTTTTTTAGGCCGATTCTCTTCTTTTCAAACTGTATATCGGCAAAGATGATTTTAAAACCGCATGGCTCCTTGATCAATATCCAGAAAATTCACAAATTAAAGGGTGCCTCTAAATACTACGGGATCGCTTGGAGCGCTTGATTCACTTAGATTGCTATGGAAAGTAATTCTCACCCTGTCCCTAACACTAATCTCAACCCCAGAACTAACTTTAACCCCAACCCTAACATTAATATTATAGCTTTTGTAATTACGAAGTATAGTAAGCGATCCATGCAATCCAAGCGACCCTGTAGTATTTAGAGGTAGGTTACCGCAAATTTAATACCGGTATTATATCAATACCAATGCACAATAACCCCATGGTTGACTGATTGGGTTAGAATTGGTGTTCAGGTAGAGATTAGCGTTAGGGTTGGGGTTCAGGCTTAGAGTTAGTTTTCACGCAAATAGTGTGTGCAGTTTTATAGAATAAATATTGTGTGCAGTGCATAGACTAAGCACACCACTGAATAGCCAGCATTTGGTTTAGCACCCATCACATTTCGAAATGTTTTAAAATCTTCATACAGAAGCGCGCTAGATATATACCGGTAGATGTAATCCACAATACACCATGTGTTTCCACCAGAGATATATAAACAAGAGACTTGTTTATATATCTCCGTTTCCACAAGTTACTTGTCGTTTCGCATGAACAACTCTCTCCTAGGAAAAAAATTACCCATAATACATCAGGAGTTCCCATAAGCTACTGTATGACGTCACAATTGTCGATCAGCTGTAGCCTCAGTTTGATGTACATTAAGTGCTTACCGTCAGTCTCATCAAAGAGATTATATTGTTATAGTCTCTTTGGTCTCATTATAAATTCTACACAGCCATTACGACAATGTGAATTCGTATATCGTACCCATGACAACTCAATCGATTCAATTCCTCAAATAGCTGTAAAATTCGTGATTACAGTTGGAACTAGTGTTAATAACCCAATTAACCGATTTCTTAATAGATTAATTATATTAAATCGATTGAATAATAATGGATACGATCTGTAAATTCACATTCTATCCAAAATATGGTTGTTAAGTGCCTTCTGTATGCCCGAGTCATTGACAAACCAAGCGTGAACAGGGAAGCATCCATGCGCATATAAATTTTGTTTTGATTGGGACAACTTAAATTCATTAAAACTAACTGTTGGTTTGTTTCTCATAGGCTTGCTTGCGAGCATACGTTACACCACCTAGGAGTATAAACACAACTAACCAATCATGTTCAAATGTTGGGGAAAAATTTACAGTGAATCCTACACAGGCTCTCACATTGCCTTATACCCAAATTCCATGTTTAATCTGATGATTTAAAACCATTAGGAGCTTTTCTTCATAACACAAACAAATAGGAAGCAATTACTAGTTTCATGTGCTATTACTTCACCTGAACATAGATACCATATAATAAACAGTGCAGATAAATAACAATTTTGGTAAATACTCAAATTATTTATTAATAAACACGGAAGGAACCAATATTAACTATTGCATGATGCACAACAGTTTTGAAACATCTACGCCACAAAGAAAAAAGTGTAAATGAAAATGATAAATTACCACAAACTGGACACTTCCAAAATTTCTTTAAAGGCTTAAGTGGTAGTGATATCTACACAACAGGCATGATACCACCAACTGCATATATTACAACATATCTAAAAAATAATAAAAATCTTCATATATTATGTATAACTACCTGCATTTTGTAAAAAATATATAGTAAAATCGAGTTTTTTTTAGAACAAGTGTTATTGTAAAAATACAATATACAGTTAGCAAATTGCACAAACTTTTATAAAGCATGATCAATAGGAACAACTATAGAGAGCGGGGTTTCCTCAGAGTCAGACCACCAAAATCAGTTCATGCAATTCTTTAATATTAAACATGCTTGATTAATTAAATATCCCACTAAAAAATTCAAAAATATTTTAGATAAACCCATAATTTTTAAAATATACATATAACAGATAAGAACCATTAGTCCATTACCCATTGATTAAATGCTGCTTCCTCACCACACACTTTGCATACGTCTGCTAGTGGATCACAAGTATAAAAGCAAGATCTCTGGTTAAAAATCAGTGATGCATGGTGGCGGTAGGCATGTGATTTCCCAACATGTAACCTGAAGATTTAACATCATTTAATGCTTGTCCCGTTCTTAAATTTGGAATATTAGTCGAATTGTATGTCACTGTGTGCAGGCCAATAATTGATCTAATAATAAAAAGATCTGCAAAAACCGTTATTCAGCAATCTAGGATAAATTACATAAAGTGAAAAGTATACATATGAACATATAATTTTACTTATTTAGATAAAGCACCTTGCCACAACTTTGGCCATCAGTCTGCAGCAGACGATTAACTTTTCCCTCCGTTGTGGTGGGATCGTGCAAATAGACATCTTGCTGTTTTTTTCTAAAAGGATAAGGGGCCCCTAAAAAATAAATTAGGTTTACAATTCTGAAATTAAGGGAATAAAAAAGTACTTATATTGAGAAACAACATTGGATGTTGTTGATTTGCCATGGGGATCAATTAAGAAAACCGTTTTTGCTTCAATATTCACAAGCTGTGAAAAATCATTTTAAATTTTGACATAACTAAGAGAGACATGATTAATGCTTTTAACGACAAAACACTGCTTTCAAATTTTTAATTCCTCTGGAAAAAAAACAAACTGTACACAAATGGACGAACAAATTCCAGTGGGCTTTGTTCTTATTCCATGTGCTCCCAACCAACATTTTATGATCGAAGAAGGTTGTTTGTAAAGAAAAAAGTAAATGATGATAAATATTGTTTTAACTAACAAAACTTTTTTAGTAAATGCCTTTTAAGGAAAACATAATCACCAGAAAGAATTGCATTTACCAAAAAACATGGTAGAATCACCATTGGTTTATGATGTGCCCATACAGCCAATGTATATTCAATCACCTCAATGAAATACAAAACCAGTTGGCAGTTATAGTGAGAGTATGAGATTTACTTACTTAATAATTACAATTTATAAAATAACTAAAGACCTAAACAATGCTTATTTCCTTATTCTGGTCGGGAAAGTAAATTAGTAGAATTGCGTTAGAACTAATGGCATTTGTATCCCTACCCAGCCGGTATACATACCACACATCTGCAACAAGGAACTAAATTATTAACCAATTGAAGATCCAATAAACTGATCAAATAGATACAAAAATGGGTATAAACAAAGGTGATCTAAACACACTACTTTACTGACTTTAACAAATTCTTTCTTGTATGGTATAAAAACAATTATAAAACAACATTGTTATAACCATCAATTCATATATATAATATAGCCTAAAAGTTTTTAAAAAAAATTTCCCGGAGTAAATTTCAGTATGTGGAGAAACAGGTTCTTTTGTGGTTGTTTTGCGTGCTTATTCCTAGCACTAAATCTGACCTGAGTTCTCCAACTAATCAGACTCCGAATTGACTCCGTCTCGGAAGGTTTCTTCACTGTATCTTATAAACTAATACAGTGAAACAAATACAGTTAAACTGATTGACTGGACATGCCCGGAGCCAAGCTCCAAGCAGGCAATTTATTTTGATCCTTATTCCAAAACGCGATTTCGATAATCTAATACAATGAGTTTATACACACAACGCTTGTCTGCCACAATGTGTGGGAACGATAATATAGGAAATGTTGAGAATAATAGCGCGCTGGCACGCAGAGGAAATGATTTACAAAGGTTTTTGGAACGGGCGCACAGCCGTGCAGCATACAATAATGGCTTACTTAAACAGTTTAACAAAACTTAATATATTGTACAACAAATATGACACAAACCGCGAATGTCGCTACAAGTATGTAGATGACATTTTTGGTCCTTTATATACACATAAAATATTTAATTGATAGAACAATGAATACCCATATTGCTTGAATGTTCAACAACACACCAAGGACTTAATTAATCCTTACAAGTTGACACCAGAGTGAATGTACTTCTTCTTGGTAATAAGGTGAAAGTGACATGGTCGATCACAACCCGATGATTCACTGCAAACCACAATGGTTGGTGCTTTGCAGTTTATGGGGACAAGTGAGACACACTATGTCTAGTTTAAAAGAATACTTAGATCTTAATTATATGAAGCGATTAGTAAAACATCATACACATACTGCTAATATGTATAATCCACCTCCTTTTGCAAATCTGATAAAATTTCTTTCTTTATATACAAAAAATGATATTAAAACTTATTAAGTAAGTTAATGGTATAAGTTATATTCCTTTCCCATTTCGCTTTTCTTTTCCTTTCAAGCTATTGCAGACTGCAGTGTTATGATAACGGACTAGTCTCCGGGTGCCTCTAAATACTACAGGACCGCTTGGAGCGCTTGGATCGCTTGGATCACTTAGATTGCTATGGAAAGTAATTCTAACCCTGTCCCAAACACTAATCTCAACA
>CH002848.1:296525-307241 GCA_000149265.1 Ciona savignyi
AGTAATTCTAACCCGGTCCCCAACAATAATCTCAACCTCAGAGGCCAGAACTAACACTAACCCCAACCCTAACATTAATATCCTGGCTTTTGTAATTACGAAGTATAGTAAGCGATCCAAGCGCTCCAAGCGATTTAAGCGCTCCAAGCGGTCCAAGCGCTCCTGTAGTATTTAGAGGTACCGCTAGTCTCCTCTGCAACTGGTTTCGATTTAGAAACATTTAGGTCCGTCGCGCTACTGACGAGCTAATCGGCCGTACATTATTAGTAAAGCACAAAAAAACATACTAACTTAAAACAAAACCTTCATAATAAGCTAAAATGATCTAACCAATTGCCAAACTTATTTTGCTATCCATTAAAAGCTTCTGAAACTGAGCACTGACAGCCGCGATTTTACTGACACCCAGATTTACTGACACCCAAATTTACTGACACCCAGATTTTTCCGGCAGATGGCGCTAAAGCAGGTGTCATCTGTCAGTAAATTTGGTGACAGTCAAGGGTGTCAGTGACAGATGTCACCAATACTGACAGGTGGCACTAAAAAAATTTAACCCCTGTTGTGGTCTAATATGGGCCCCTGTGTTCATTTGGTAACTAACGGGGCTAGAATTAGCATTAACAGTACTAAAGGGCTCGACTAAGCACTACCAGTCATATTATGTGTTTCACAATAAACTAAACGGGTTTTCTAAATGCTATTAATAACATGAATTGATAGTTATGCTTCCACTAAAGTAGCAAGGTGTTATTGCATTAGTATACTAGTAACTGGGTATTAAATAAAAAGTAATTGCTGTAATCCAAAGTGTTAAATTAAAAAAAAAAAACTACATCATAAAAATAAAAGTAATAACATTGTTTATATGGGAAGCGAATATTGATACTGTTATACTGGCGAAATGTTAATGTCGAAACACGGGGCCGGGGCCCATTTTAGACTACACCCTTGTCTAAAATGGGCCACTAACGAAATATTTTTCTTTATTGATAAAATATATTTAACAAAAATTATTAGAAAGTTAACATGTTATGTGTGAAGACTTTGGTATTAGGTGACACCACATGAAAAACTTAAGTCCATCGGGCTTTATATCAGTAAAAAATCCGATTTGCAACTAAAGGGCCCATTTTACCCACTCTTCCCCTATATAAATGTGTTTTTAATAAAAAATATTTTTTAAAGAACCGAAAATAAAATAAAAACTAAACTTGTCGGTCGTTTACGTAAAAGAAGAAACGACACTTTTCCTATAATAAAAGTAACAGAATTAGACTAAAAATTGTAAAATTCGGCTTGATATCAGCAAAATCTTTATTTGTATAAAACAGGCTTAATTTAATGTGGACCCAGAGGAAATACATGGGATTTTAAACCAGGGCGATTAATAGTACACATCTATTTCATAAAATTTATTACTGCATATCTAATTTGTAATATATTAAATATTTTTAAACCAACTTGATAATTTGTTGCGTTTAAACAGGGTTTAAAATTTAGGCCGTATACATTAAATAATAAGGAAAAGGGAAAGGGAAAGACAGAAATTTGTTGGAAAAGTTATTACGATTCAGAGCAAGCACTCAAATTATCGGTTTTCTGTAAACCTAGATATTTTTCTCTAACAATTCCTAAATTTTTAATGGGATTCCATAAATCTTTCTGGGGGATATCAGCACGTGATAAACATGTAGGGGAAGAGTGGGTAAAATGGGCCCTTTAGTTGCAAATCGGATTTTTTACTGATATAAAGCCCGATGGACTTAAGTTTTTCATGTGGTGTCACCTAACACCAAAGTCTTCACACATAACATGTTAACTTTCTAATAATTTTTGTTAAATATATTTTATCAATAAAGAAAAATATTTCGTTAGTGGCCCATTTTAGACAAGGGTGTAGTCTAAAATGGGCCCCGGCCCGTTTTCGACATTAACATTTCGCCAGATAACAGTATCAATATTCGCTTCCCATATAAACAATGTTATTACTTTTATTTTTATGATGTAGTTTTTTTTTTTTTTAATTTAACACTTTGGATTACAGCAATTACTTTTTATTTAATACCCAGTTACTAGTATACTAATGCAATAACACCTTGCTACTTTAGTGGAAGCATAACTATCAATTCATGTTATTAATAGCATTTAGAAAACCCGTTTAGTTTATTGTGAAACACATAATATGACTGGTAGTGCTTAGTCGAGCCCTTTAGTACTGTTAATGCTAATTCTAGCCCCGTTAGTTACCAAATGAACACAGGGGCCCATATTAGACAGGTGCCAACATACGACTTAAAATCTCTATAAAAAAAATTTTAAAAAAGAAGTTTTATTTCTACCAGTAAAAGTAGGTCTAGGCTATATAGTTCTATTTAACTACAGTAAAAGTTATTTTAGTATTTGATCTTTTCTATTATATATTAGCAGAAAACAAAAATTGCAAATTTAGATTCAGACCTTCTCAAACCTAAATAGCTACAGAAAACATTGAGTTTGGTGATTTCACGCTCAAACTTCGGTTTGGAGATTCCATAATTTGATATACTGACACTGGTTCTTGCAGCAAATTTTTATTCTTCAAAATATATTGAAAATTGGAGGGGGCCCATTTTACCCACGTGGCCCATTTTACCCACTCTTCCCCTATTGTTTCGGTCCGAAAGCGACTCGTTTCTTTGAAAATAATTTTCTTCGTTGTAGTCTATGTGGCATTTTACCCGTGGTTGGTGGGATTTTTAAAGGTCATTAATTTATTATGCAGCTTACTAAATTTAAAAATGGCATTTTTACAGCGTACCGCCACTGAGTCCAGATGCCTTTTATATCAAGTCGCCTTTTGACATTTAAGATTTCTTTATATCACTTAGTCTTCTGAATACCAGCCAGGCGTACCTTTTCACGTAGCGTAAGGGTCCGGTGTTGCAAATACACTCTCATCAACATTTTTCCTCAAAAATATGTACCGTGAAAGACAACCGTTTTTTAAATTTTGTAAAATTGAGAACGGTCGTGTGGCCGAATGTGTTTTGCGATTGGTTAATACACAGATCTACAATTAAAAATGTACCTATAGTTGACCCTAACAAATTACTAACATATAGTTAAAATCCAGTAGATTTTGTTGTTTGGAAAATATTTTTATTTTAATAATAAGGTGATTCTCACCTGCCCATTCAGTATCGCATGTCACGTATCAACAGTTGGTTTAGGATATTGATCGGTTTATTTTATATGGGTTATTTCACCCATTGTTTCAGTCTTATACGAACATTTAGATACCTCGGGTTGCTTTATTTTGTTGTATTGATTTTGGTTCCTGCAGCTGCGTCACGTGATTTGCGACCTTTGAAAATGCGTTTCTTACACCGGATTGTTTTTTTGTTAGACGGTAGTCTAAATGGGTCGAAATATACTAGCACTGAACATACATTCGGTAGGTTATTATATTGAGTTTTGTGTCCGCCTATAAAGATGTCAGGACAGGTAGTCCGGCATTAAGCGCTGTATTACCCCAATTAAGTCTTGGGCAATAGGTAAGTCTAACGATTAAAGAAAAGCACTTTTATATGAACTAAGGAAAGTTTGTTAAAAGCATCAATTTTTGCATTTAGTTGACACTTGTTTATTTAAGTACCAAAAAGCGTGGGAAACTTGGGTATATACTGACAGAATAAAATACATAATTTTATCTTTAAACGACAACGAATATCGTACCATCAAAGGTAGTATTAATAGTATAAGATTGTTCCAACTATGGTTTACCCACATTCAGTTCATCGTATAACTATCGCAACGTGTTATATATATATAGCCGTTTTTGGGTGGGTACATTTCGACTTAAAAAATCCAGGCAGTGTGCGTAAACGGCCTTGCCCGAGAACACAAACAAGATTAATATGGTTAGGTTAAAAATTACTATTTCGAGATGTTTTGATCGCTTCCACGACTTTTCCTAGAAGCAAACGTGCAGGACTAACAAGTAGCTGATTTTAAAATATAAACCACCGACTGACGGTCCATTGCTTTGTACTACACGGCCATACGATAGAATAAAATATAATTTTTTCTATCTACAGATTTTCTGGTAGATGCTAAAAGCTTTTGTCGCGATAAGCTTATGGATTGTTGTTTCTAAAATCCCTTAAGTAAATCGCTGATATCTGCTCATCTCTTCAAAGTATGGAGTCTATTCTGAATAAGAAACTACTGGATTGCTTTCTCGCCGTGTTTATCATCTTCGCTACGATAATCTCGGTCGGCGGAAACTTCCTTCTAATTCGTGGGGTGTGTTATGCCCGTCACAGACGAATGTACATCTGCCTAGCCATGTCGTCCGCCGCGGGGTTTCTCTCCGGGCTCCTACTGCTTCCTCTGATGCTGGCGATTGCCACTGATAACAGCTTGACGAAGCAGGAGTACAATGGACCGCCGGTGTGCCAGGCGATTGGGGTCGTTGGAAGCTTTCTACACCGATTTTCTACGTTTACACTCTGCTTCGCGTTCGTGGACCGGTAGGATTTGGACGCTGTTAATCGTATAATGAGATAGTAATCATTTGTTGAAGTAAAAACTTATGTGGTGTTGCCAGGATTGTACTTAGTTCCAATTGGCTGACCAATTGCACATATTTGCTTTCAAGCACATGCCTTTTTACCTAGCCTGGTTTTATTTGTTTACAAGAATATAGTACCCTTTATTCCAGAGGATAGGAAATCGCAGTTTAATATATAGTTTTTTTCCATTCACGAGATATCTTCTTTTGTATATAATGCGGAATATATATGTATCGGTCGCTTTAACCTTTCGGCCACCGTCAATTTGGAAATATTTTATTTTCTTTTTGACCGAACTTATTTTCGAGACCATAACAGGTTCGTTGCTAAGACCTTATTATGTTTATCTAATTCGTTATGTATAGGTTGCGTTATTCATTCGGCCACTCGGCGAAACGCCAAATGATAAAAATGGTTTCTAGTTTTTTCAAGAGCGGGAATTCCCCTTGGGATTTTTGTAACTTTAAACGTTCTGGCAAATTATCAGCATGCCAGTTGGGATTACCAATAAAACTTTATCGGATAAGCTGTTCTACCTAATAACCTGGCGACCGGACATGTCTGTGACCAGAGTGATAAAGATTAAAAAACAGTGTAAAAACTGTCTTCAAGCGATCCTGTAGTAGTTAGAGGCACCCTATTAATGGTATTTAATTCGATATGATCATTTTTCATTTATTTATATTTAGACCCAAACATTATTTTTGCTAAGAGCAATGGCGTAACTGGTACACAATGAAAATGGTCTCCCCAAAAATTAATTACAGGTACACAATACATAAAGGTTAAAAATCTGCTAAAAATTATATTAATTTAAATCCGTAGTTGCCACCATCCAAAATGTGTATTTTTGAGGAAAATTAATTATTTTTGGTATATATTTATAGCATGTACCTATGTAAATATTGATTTTTAATTTTTTTCGGCTTATCCAACAATAAAATGAACCATCTTTCTTCTTCCTAAGATCGCTATGGAAAATTAATAAAAATCTATTTTAAAAATAATTAATCAAAAAAGATTTATTTTGAGGTATACTATACATGTTAAGCTGTCCTATAATAAAAGTGTAGAAAGAAATTTATGAACCATTTCGTGATCCACATTTACAAACATGTTTTAGAGTATATATCTTTCTTTAACATATTAGCTAGTTATACATTAGGGGCATCATTCCACAATCTATATCTGTATTTGGTTTACCATTGACAATCTATAGAGCTATAAATATATTTAGCTGGCCGGTTATCTCCTTGGGCTTTGCACTAATCTGAAACCAGTGAATTAATGGGCTAAAATGTTTAAAATTCAATACACAGAAATGGCGTATTTAATTGGTGATTGATATTATACTTTTTGTGGTGTTAATGGCTATTGTTTCCTAATACTTGGGCTTTATCATTGCCTCTTTGATTTTTTAACTTTTACCGTATTTTTAATGACTGTATTTTTATGTGCATATATCGGTACGTAAAAAGTCCTACAATAAAATTAAATAAATTAATTTGCTATCCTGGAATAGAATATTTTGACCTGGGCCCTAATGGTTATCGCAAATGATTCATACAACAAATTAAATATAAAAACTTATTTGTTACGAGCGTCATGGGTTCGAAACTTGGTCCCATAAAAATTGTCCACCCATTCAGGTACACAGTAATTTTTGTTCATTAAAAATATCATACTCCACATGTACATAATTACTTTTACATAGTAAATCTGTCTTTGTCTGCAGGTTATTTTATAGTAAAAATGTATTCTTTTACAGGTACATAGTCATTTCCCGTCCAATGACTTTCACGCCGAAGCTGCGGTACTATGTCAGTTGCATAGCTTGTGTGTGCATTATCGTCATCTCGGCTGCGCTGTCTCTTGCGCCGTTGGTAATTGCACCTGCAGGAGAATGGGCATACACCACTCTAACCAACGCCCCGATGTGCATGTTCGTTCCGTCGAATTCTCGCCTACCACATTGGAGTTACTTGGACGTAGCCATTTCTTACAGCTTTCCGTGGCTCTGCATGGCGCTGGCTGTAATTGGTAAGAGATTCTGCTTAAAGTGATATAAAAAGTCTGTATAACACATGGATCTACCCAAGGGTAGAGGGATTTACCAAAGGGTAGAAATTGATCTACAGTACATTCATCATTTTACAACAAACATGTTTACTTTAGTTTTTGTTCTCTCATTAAAGTAACATAGACTAGCGTGAACAAAAAATCGTAAAAAATAACTACAGTAGTTTTAAACTCATCAATCAGTTTACATTCGTGTATCTACAGGTATGATGCGTGTGGCTTGGTCAAGCAAATGTACAAAGATATATCCAGTCAACCTTGGTACGATTTCATCCAACATCAGGCATGGCGAACCAAAGTTTATCCCAAAAGCTTGGACTGAAAGCAACAAAAACGTAACAGCCAGTATGAAACGTAAGCAGCAAATATCGATTTGCGGCACATCCCGAAATTTTGCCGACTATATTAATTTGGGCTTTGTCTCATATTTAATATGACCAAGACATTGGTAATTATTTTGTTAAATTACCTGCAAATCCTATATATGTGTATTGATATATGTGTTACAAGCTTATTACTTGGCATTGGGGTGAGGTTATGTAATATTTATCCATGTGATAAGACATTTC
Organism: Ciona savignyi; assembly: GCA_000149265.1. NCBI lineage: Eukaryota > Metazoa > Chordata > Ascidiacea > Phlebobranchia > Cionidae > Ciona > Ciona savignyi. The sequence continues at coordinate 303,730 of CH002848.1, forward strand.
GATTTTACAACCTTCAACTACCTGCAGACCGGCAAAACTTGACATATGAATATCCTTTACTATGCCTAAGGTTTGAAAATTAAAATGCAACTTCTTCTTTAGAGGTTCCAATAGCATACGAATCAACAAACTATTATTCACGAAACAAAGAATCCCTGTATGATGCAAAAATGGCGGGATTCTCCACAGCTAAAAACGACGGAACTATACCTTTTCCAAATGAGTTGACAAGCGATACAGATTTAGAATCTCAAACTCAACAACAGCCTTGTGTCAGTACCGAATTCCTAGTAAGTGATTTTGCGACACTGAGTGCCCACTCTTTATATCTCAGTCTTTCGATTTTCCTGTGTTTATAAAATTTAGCTGATGTGCATTTATATGCAGAATGCATTATTTTTGTCCTGATAGGTCTATTCAAGCCTGGCTATTGGCACGACCGTAATAGGTTAGAATAGATTATATTTCACTACCGAATGGGAAAAAGGAATTTAGCGGGCCAACAGATTACCTCGTGTCCATCGCCATGTTGCCACAGCTATTACAGTGTACTGTGTTTGTTTATTTAAGTTTAATCTATTAATCCACTGCGTTTAGGCGATGTTTAAAAAATGCCTGGCACACTGACCTGCCAGTAGCTAGTTTCTCCCTAACAACCTAGGTAATCAATTATCGGTGTTGCATACCTCCCACCTGCATTATTTTACACGTTGATAAACATAAGTGGACCCCCTCTTATTTTATGACATATTGATCAATATGAAGTTAATGAACTGACATTGTACGAACCCAGTAGATTGAGTTCTACCAAGATTATGAAAACGTCGTAATCATTTCAAGCACACTGCATTAGTTTCGGTAACCTGACGGTGGGTGTGAGGTAATCTGACGATTACCTGTGTAAAAATCGATCTTGCATTCTATTATTTATTGTTAAGCTAAAGTACTTCAGCTTGAATTGGTAACTGTGCAAGAGCCACGAACACTAAGCATACAATGTTTAAACAATATGAAAAAGATGCTAAAGTGTGAACCCTCTTCAGCGTGCAGGTCCCTTGAGGTGGAAAATCACCACCACTACAAGCGGGGTCTGTCCGTCTTCCCCGTTTTCAATATCAAACCATGTTACCATCGGTAATACAGGCTCTAGCAACTCGACCAATCGTATTGTAGTTTCCTCTGTAGTTCAAGAAAGGAAAGGTAAGATTTTATTATTGAGAGTGACGCAGTAAACTGACTGTGGGCAAAGGGTAATCTGACTTTCAATACCTCCAGTAAACTGACTGTAGACATGTGGTAATTTGACTCTCCATACCTCCAATAAACCAATATTATATATATATACCACAATGGACATGCCATGTTGTTCTATGCAAGTGCAATATTGTTATGCACAAAAGATAATTTTTCTACCTAATTTCAATTATTATATTTTTAGTTTATCTTTTTTTACAAAAAAATTACTTCTAAATGATAAGTTTTGCACTTGAAATTTTTAGTGAAATTTTTTTTTTTTTTTTCACTGTGATCCACAATGGCCAATCGTTCTCTTAAAGATTGCGGGCCAACCCTTCTCCTAAAGCCGGCTCCCTCATTGCATTTTTACTTGCAGATATTTCCCCCCAAGTTTGCACTCGCATTGAAAGGAATGACCCAATTACCTTAAGGGTGAAGCGGCCACAGCGATTGATGGAAATGAAGAATCTAAAAGCATTCCAGACCCTCGCTCCCGCGATGCTATGTTTTACAATCCTCATAACACCGGTCATATTATTGCACTGTAACGGGACAAAGCAGGACAACGCCCAGCATTCCGAACAACTCTTAGAGTTGTTCGCATGCATGGCAATTGTGATCTCGACGATCGCCTATCCGATGCTCATAGTTGCTGCGGATCGTAACTTCAAGGACTGGATGCATCGTCTTATGAACAAGAGCATTGATGATTTAGAACTAACATATTCCGAGGTCGATTAGCTTGATCGAAGTACTTTAATTTACTTTGCATTAATTTTACTTTACGGTCCTTGATTTAATTTAATTTTACTTTACGACATTAATTTTACTTTGTGATCGTTGATTTTTTATCAGTAATTTTAAAGTATCACGTAATAATGCAAAGGTACATTATTAACCTTAAATAAAATTTGTAATAATTAAATAATTTATTACTTGGAATAAAATCCAAGTGGATTTTCTACCATTTGTCCACGGTTTACCTTTCTTATTGCTCGCTAATTAATATACCACCCTCGTCTCTTTTTTCTGGATTATTTAACGAGCTCGAAGTTCTATATATAAGTTAAATAACATCCTGGAAATTATGTAAGCCTCTAATTATGCTTATACACACAAAGCAATTATACTTTTAATTGCAGTGGGAATTTCGTGATTTTTACCTCTGGTATACAGTTTACCCGTTTTATTGCTTGCTAATTAATATAACACCCTTCGTCCCTGCATTCTTTAATGGGCTCGGAGTTCTATATATATAAGTTACATAACACCCTCGAATTTGTTATGCTCTTATACACACAAAGCGATTCTAAATATAACTGCAACGGGAATTTTATTTATTTTTTTTCTACCTTTGATCCAGGCTGACCTATTAAATATGAGTCGTTTTTACTCTACATGTTTCAGGTTTTACTTGCTAATGCCACAGTTTTTTTGCAGTATGTAAGGTTTACTGGCCACATTATTTCTTTCCTTTATGTACCGTGTGTTTTTACCGGCATGTTTTAACTACTGCAGTTTTATCGTTTATTTTACATCCTTTTTTACATAACTTCTATTCTTCTTAAATGTAAAAGAAATAATAAATAAACTAAAATGACCCTATTAATTTCATTTTAATCTCATTCTGTTATTTTAAATTATTATATTATGTGGCCGTTACTTACATACTTTTGTAAAAACCTTCTTTATTTCACATGTTTTTGGGACCAATGCTTTATTATTCTATTTGATGCTTTCATAATTACGAAAAAAAAACATAAAATCTTGATTGATAAATTAGATATATGTCATCACAGCCTAGTAACATTAAATAACAATTTTGGATAGGAAATCCATTTTCGTAAAATCTTTTGGTTAAACATTTCCTCTATTTATATTGGTTTTAAGGGATCGTTAGCTTTGCCATTATAATTGTAAAGATACTATTATTCATAATTATGCCCCGGTAAGTGTGCTTGAAACTAAGTGTCATCTGACATTAGTGGAATTTCATTTTAGGGGGTTTTTCTTTTTCCACTCTGGTCCACTCTTTCGGGCCACACCTTCTCCTAATGCCGGCTCCCCCTCAGTACTGGGCTTTATATTGTTTGGTTTTATTTAAATTTTGTTTGCACATTATTGTTCTTTCGCCTGGGTTTGGCGGCCGCGTCCGCTATATTTATTAAATTATATCCTTTTTTTTTCAATGACGTGTTTTAACGACTGTTCGTTTTGCCGTCTTTTCCTGTTCCCGTGTCGTTATTATATTCGCTTGCCTTTTTAGGGCAAAAAAT
>CH002846.1:5202-26989 GCA_000149265.1 Ciona savignyi
GTTGGAATTTCCGACACACAATGTATTTGGTCATGTTTGCGAACAGTACTTTGAAGTTGGTCGTTTGGAGTAAAAAGTACTAAAGCTGAAGCATTGTCTTTTAAATAATTACATTGCTGAAGCATTGTCTTTTTTTTCTAATTACACGAGTGCTGGGTTTGCCTGCAATCCCAGCACCTAGAAAAAACAAAGTTGATCGTTATGAGTAAAAAGCACTAATGCTGGAGCATTGTCTTTCAATTACACATCACTACTGGTAACCTTGATTTACAACTTTGAATGTTGTGGGTCCAAGAAGGGAATTTCACTAATTCTCCTATGCAAACTGACCCCACAAAAAAGGCTGTCACTCATGCCATGAAAATTCTTAGATATTTTCACAATTTAACTCTGAATCTTGGATCTGCAACCTAGGATAGGATAGGATATTCATCTTTATCCCCGTGAATGGGAAACCAAAACCAAGTGGGTTAACACACGGGCAATCGTCAGATCACCTCGCGCTCATCGTCGGGTTACCGGGGCTATTTCAGTGTGTTGTGTATGATTCATACGTTCCTTCAATTTGGTAGAACCCCTTAAACCAGTGTTTCTCAAACTTTTTTGATTGCGACGCCTTTCCAAAAGTTTACTGAGCTTGCGACGCACTAGTCATTGAAATATTGCTACTAAAGTTATATTTAGTGGTATTGCACACGTAATGAAGAAATGAAATACAATAAAAGAACAATAGCCTACCCACGTCCCCGCCCGTTAGTAATTTAGTTCAAATATAATGTGACCTGTGGGCTTGTTTATTTTTTCAAAGATCGTGGAACCTTGGGAGAATCTTTAAAACTGCCACATTCAGTTCTCTTTTAACGTCTATTCGTGATTAATATTTAGTTTTAATGAATGTAGATTCGAACGCAATGGCTGTGCGACGCCTTACACGATTTCAAACGACGCACAGTTTGAGAACCTCTGCCTTAATCCATTGGATTAAGGTGTACTGCCTTGTCCACAGAAACAACCGACTAGCTAGCGATCAGTTTTGAACCTTAAACCTTTCGATTGAAAGGCGTCGCACTAAACCACCATACTAACAGATGGGACACTTTAACTATGTATACGGTATTTAATATTTATACCATTCTTGAAAGACGTGGTTTAACCACTGTTCGTTTTGTTATTTTTTCTGTTTTATTTCTAACCAATGAACGAAGCTCACGCAACATGTTTTTGTAGGATTTATTTATTATTTCCATGAAAAATATATTAAACTTGTCGGGGAGTTATTTTTTCTCTTCCTGATCCGCTGGAGGGGGTGGTAGCTCAGGTGTTTTCCTGAACTTGGGGAAAGCTTCCCATGGGCTGGTGAGGTCGAATTTACGGAATTCCTGCGCCATTTCCATCGGTTCTCGTACGACCCTTTCTGTTTCGTCATCGTACCGGACCTGACGTAAAGTTTGATGATGTCACTGGTTCCAATTGTAACGTCATCAACCAAAGGTACTGAAGTTGAAACCAGTTGCTGGCTACTCAGCTGTCCTTCAGCAAAGCACCTAGTGGACATTGTCTAAACCCAGTAGATCAATGGGTTCTACTCAAATTAATAAAAAAACATCTCTATCATACACAACACACTACAATAGCTTCAGTAGTCTGACAGTGGGCCCGAAGTATTCTGTCGATTGCCTGTGTGTGATAAATCTATTACTTTTCCCATTCTAATGTTGGATAAAATATGAAAAACCTACAAACAGGTTAGTGTTTGAGATAAAGCATTCTATTCCTCACAGCCAACCCACCTCATAGTACCCAGTGAGGGGAAAGTCCTTTCGGAATGGGTGACCATCGAACCCATAATCGGTCAAGATTCGACGCAAATCTGGATGATTCTTGAAGAAAACTCCAAACATATCCCAGATCTTTTGGGGTGAAGAATAGGTTAAATGGTTGCTTGCGTCATAGTTATATTATAGTGTATATGTTAACTAGGAATTTAATTGGTCTTTAGCAAGTTTCAACCCACACTAAGCTCAATTCACAAGTTAAATCTCTTTGTGGACAAAACTTAATGTAGAATGAGTGATTGATGTAAAATACTGCTGGTACTGATCAGGTAGTTTGAAAACAAAGGGAAGCGATTTTGGCATACGTAGGTCGTTGTACCTGCAATGTTATGACACATTTGTGGAAGATTTTCTACTTTTATATTTGTTTTGAAGAAATTATTAAAACATTGATTTGTAGTTTTGAGAAAGCTTTATTTTAAAAGTACATCTTGTCAATTCTATGGTTGTGAGCGATTTCTATGGTCAGACCAGTTCAGCGTTCAACATGGCTCAACCTGGTTGGAACCGGTTTGAACTAGTTCGGCTCTTCTGATGCCATTTGTGGTTGGGGTTTGAACTCGTTTATGCAATATTTATTTTGGTTGATACTTATTTTTGTTTATACTTGTCCGGGTTATATATAAATTAGTTACATTGGTCATCATATATATAACCAGATATATTTAACAATGCACAAGCACCACCCATCCGATTTAGTTTAAACAAAAACATAATTATCAACATATTGGCCCACACCGTTGGAGTAATTTTGTATAAGATGGCAAGTGTAATTATTATCTGTACAAAATCCTTAAAAAGTGGTGTTTGCATTGCAACCTGAATGTGGCAAGTACAGTAACATAGACTCTACAACTCTCAGGGTTCATTTTCACTTCCAAACGACAGTAAACATAAACTTACCTCCCTTTCATACCAGTTTGCCCCAACATGGACATCACAAATGGAGTCCACTGCCGTGAGTTCATCGGTGTAAGTTTTCACACGGATTCGTTGGTTGTAAGGAATGGACAAGAGATTGTACACCAGCTGAATAAAAATTGATGGGTAAAAAACGTTTATCATGTTTATCCCTATGCGAAAACACACAGGAAGTGTATAAAGGTACGAACGGTGCAATCTTACGTTTACTTCTACGAGGGTGCTTCATGATTACCTGTCTGATAACGCTCCTTGTGTTCTCCCCCCATTCAAGGGAATAAAACATAATTTTCAATATTCCACATTTATTTCAAAAATAATCAAAAAGACTAATTTAAAATAGGATAGGATATTTATGTTTATCTCCATGAACGGGAAAACGAAAGGGGCGTTATCACACAGACTATCGTAAGATCACCTCGCACACACAGTCTGCTTTAACCCATTAAAAAAAAATTATTTTAAAATGGTTGCGATAAGCTCGTAAATAAAGTTTTAAAGTTTCGCACAAAAAAAAAAGTGCTTGTTTATTTTAAGAAATATTTACTTCAAATCTGCACGGTCGGGTTGGTACGTCCACAGCGGTGAAATCCGATAGATTCGTGAATTGACTCAATGAGTTGTCTTTAAGAAAAGTGAGAACATGGACGATGTATTCAGGGTCGACCAGCAGTTCCAACTCATTGGTGTGTGTGATTTGTACCTGCGTGTTGGAATTACGAACACAATGTATTTGGTCATGTTTGCGAACAGTACTTTGAAGTTGGTCGTTTGGAGTAAAAAGTACTAAAGCTGAAGCATTGTCTTTTAAATAATTACATTGCTGAAGCATTGTCTTTTTTTTCTAATTACACGAGTGCTGGGTTTGCCTGCAATCCCAGCACTAGAAAAAACAAAGTTGATCGTTATGAGTAAAAAGCACTAATGCTGGAGCATTGTCTTTCAATTACACATCACTACTGGTAACCTTGATTTACAACTTTGAATGTTGTGGGTAAGAAGGGAACATAATTCCATATGAAAGATACTTGAAGTTAGATATACCAGGAGAAAATCAATACCTGGGTTGCAATGTGTCTCAAATTGCACATCATTTCTGGTCTAAAATAATTAAGCTGAACTTAAAAAATCGTATAATTACCTGTTGAATATACTTCGGCAAGCACTCTGAAACAAAGTTGCCGTATTCCACTAGTTTGTTCCGAGCTATTTCTGCTGGAACTCGCACGGCAGCTGCAAGGAGAATCTCAGGTTAAAGTGATGGTGAAAATAACATGCTACAATATGAAGTTTTATACCAGCATTAAATAACATTTAAAAATATATTTTATAATCAAGATTCTAAATTGATTTGAATAGAAAATGATTCTGAATTATTTTTTGATTCTAGCAAAGAAAATGAGTTTTTTTTCTATATAATTTTGATTTAAAATTAACATGAGTGGCATTATTTGGTTTTTAGTAATGTAATGATGACTATTTGTTTAGTAACATAATGATGATTTTAACCAAAACCATTTATTTCATCAAACATATATGTATTCTAATTTTCTTTATTAAATTATTTTAAAAACGTCAATTTAAAAGCTCTTCAAAATTATTGATTCTGGAATGACTCTAAAAGCAGCATGCTGTAAAATTAAATATACAGATAAGGACATCCCTACTACTGGTTGTAATCGAACTGCTTTAAATAACATAAACTTACGAATTTGTTCAGTTGGTTGAATTATTTCATCATTTGAGGCAACATTAGAATATTTTGCGCACACTGGAACATTGAATCTCGAAATTCCATTTTTTGCTCCTGTTTAATAAGAATTTGTTAATACTAGAGTTGAAAGCAAATTATAGTTTTGTTTATTGTTACCTATTTGTCTGACCGACTAGCTTGGTAGGTTGGTGCGTCACCTTTCAGGCAAAGGGTTGCTAGTTCGAAACTAGTCGCTAGCTAGTTGGTTGTGTCCTTGGGAAAGGCACTTAACAGAGATTGCCTGAACCCAGTCGATTAATGGGGTTTTAGTAAATTGAAGAAGCGTGTGAATCATACACAACACACTGTAATAGCTCCGGTAACCCGACGGTGGGCTCACAGTGATCTGACAATTGACCGTGTGTTAATCCCCTTGGTTTTCCCTTTCGTGGGGATAAACATGATTATCCCATCTTATATGTAAGCGTCATTGTAACAATAAATAAATTGGTACTATAATGTGATTACAACTTACCGATGCTCGAGGCTTTAATTCCAAAACAATTTCTAAGTCGAAAAGCTGACCGGAACAAAGATGCCATTGTGAAATCAGTAAAAACAAACTGTCCTTATTCCTTAGTATATAACCTTTCCAGCAATCATCTCTGCTAATAAATTACAGATACAAATTTTACTTTACTTGGTGATTTGCGAAACTTAACCCGAGTCCTGAAGGTCGAATTGTACAATTTACGATTACGATTTCCGAATTTTGGGATTTCGTTAGCAAGTTTACATTTTAGGGGTGGTTAAGGCCATCTTCGTTAGTAGATAAAGAAAAAAATGTTGAATGTTATATATTAAAGTCGAGGATATGGTAATGGTATGAACCTTCACATTCTGCTTCTATGTCTTGGGTTATAGTTAGATTTGTTGTTTTCCAAAGTAATTTCGACAAAACAAATTTATCAACAGATCAGATCCGATTACTTATGGAAAATGACAGCCTAGGCGACTAGAAATTATTTGCATTAATGTCACACGTTTCTTTTTTTATACAACACTAAACTTTCTTCTTAGTAATTTTATAAACCCTAACCTACATGCTGTATAAAGATTATGTTAAATATTTGGCGAAAACGCTTTTAGATACAGTAGAAATAACAAACATATTTTTACAAAACTGCTGGTACATCTAGCGAATCCACATTTACGTGATATAGAATAAATTTCGTTTAACCGATTACAGGTGGTGCTAAAGCAGCATAACTGTATAAGAAAAACAAAATGTTTCGAAAGTAAGACAAATTTAACTTTGTAAATAATAATTTAGCGATTCTGCGTTAGTTGCAGTCGTTTCTTTTGATCCTAACCTGATTCTTCTTCAGATTTGATGAAAATGAAAATGTTTCTTCCACCAATCAAATTAAGAGCTCCGTTCAACGCCAAATTCGTGCCACCATTTTGCAACAAATGCCCAAAATTGAACCATACTTACAAGATATTTGGCCGAAAAAAGAGAGTGCGAGAGTTATGAAATGGTAGTTAAGCAATTATGATGCTTCATAAATAAAAGTGTGAGTGGGTATATAACGAAAGTTACATTTTAGTCATGAACACATTGAAATCTTAACAGTGGGTGAAGAGTGCTTGTTTTTTAAACAAAGGGACAGTCCGTGGTATCCTACTTTAAAACTCCTACATAAATGTGAGTACCCTTCTCCATATGTATGTTTATTTATTTTTGTGATAGTATTAAGTAGCAGCAAAGATGATGGCAAAATGAACAGTCCTGATGTGTGAGAAAAGTTTATTTTAGAAACTATGCTAATTTTAATGCGAAATTTGCATTTGGACTCAAAAAAGTTCAGATGCGAAACTGGTTGTTAGCTAGTCAGTTGTGTCCTTGGACAAGGCACTTTACGGACATTGCCTGAACCCTGCGGATTATTGGGTTCTACCAAATTAAGGAAACGTGTCTATCATACATAACACACTGCAATAACTCCGGTAACCTGACGGTGGGCGCGAGGCGATGTGACGATTGCCTGTGTGGTAACCCCTTTGTTTTCCCATTCACGAGGATAAACATGAATATCCTATCATATTCTATATCAGATAATACAGTGATTTATTAATACATCATTTCTAGATCCCTTCATATTGCCGAAGCAGAAAGTGGACAGGGGTGCAATTAAATTTGTGTTAAGTGGGGCTAATATAATGTGTCCTGGTTTAACTTCACCTGGTGCTGATCTCAACATGGACACAATAGATGACTCTGCTGTTGTGAGTGGATTCCTTAGAATTAAATAATCAAAAATAACTGGTTTACTCAGCAAATTTTCCATGTTTGTTACAGGCTGTCCACGCAGAAGGTAAAGTCAATGCGCTGGCGATTGGCCATATGAAGATGTCTCCACAAAAAATGTGAGTGGTATTTCAATGGAAGTATTTACTTTGGCTTCTGTGATCAGAAATTTGTACTAGATGTGTCTGGCAATTAGTAATGCTAATGTAGAAGAGGCATTGTCACAACACATGTTGCATACTTAGTTTGGTTAAGGCAATATTACCAATTCCTGTGTCAAAGATTTTATTCACTTTTTCACTGCCTCATGTTACTAAACAGATCATAAATACAAACCAATTTTTATAGCCAGAGGAAATACAATATAAAATTTAAACTTTTCGTGGTTGTGTGTGACCCTAACACAGCAATTTACAATAAAATCCGATAACATTGGTACAATGTCAATCAAAATTTTAACGATGCCTTGCCAAGTTGTGTTGTAACATTACAAGGTCAATAAATAATACAGTTGTTGTAATTAAGCTGCTGCATTGGACACAAACCAAAATCAAGTCTGGTTTAGTAACATGCCGTCATTGCTTCGTAGTTTAAATAATAATAATTTAATTTATTTCCAGTTCTGAAGTGAATAAAGGAATTGGAATCGATACCGTCCATTACTTGAATGATGGACTTTGGCATTTAAAGATCGTGAAATGATCTTGTTCTACGTAGATAGAAGTTTTACTGTTGATATTGCGCTACTTTTCCAGAATGTGTTTATTAGGAGCAATTCTTAACAGGAAATAAAGTGATTTCCTCACACTATATGTGGAAAAGTTATACGAGTGTTGACAAACTAACCATGCAATGGCTGAGAATACAATAAAAGATATTGAAGAAAATGTTAAGATTCGAAGTCTGAATCATCGCTGTCTTCCTCATCGCGACCGCGGATCGTTTTCTTCGGTTTCTCGACGAACGAGCGCGCGGCGGTCTTCCTGTTATCAGGAGGTGTTGCGAGATCCCCCTTGTATCTGATCATCTCACTGCAGCCCAATCTCCACTCCAACATCTCAGTGGAAAAGTCATCGCAGTTTCCCATGTCAGTGAAGCCAACTATGTAACCCTGAGAAACAGTTGTTTTGACAGCAAGTATTGGCAGGAAAGACGGGTCATTTGGCTAAGTGGGTAATATTCTCAGACCGTCAGTAGAAGGTAGTTGGATCAAAACCAGTCATTATTTGATTATGTCATTGTGTAAGGCACTTAGCGGACATCGCCTGATTTCACTGATTAATTAATCATTTAAAAAAAATCATTACATTTTAGACACTGCAAGAGCTCCTGCAATTGTGGCATGAATTATTATAACAACATTAAATTAAACACATATGTATTGTATTCTAATAATGGCATGGCACATTTAAAATAGATTTTTTACCTGAGTTTTTGAGTCCTTTACCAATGCCATTGTGGGGATTATTCTTATACCAAGACGTTCAGTCAGAAAAGGTGCTTTTTCCACATCCAATTTGATAAACTTGGTCTCACAGTGCTGTTTTGCTAATTCAGACAAATGGCTGTCCAATATTTTGCACCTTTAAATGAAAGGAATTTTGTGTGAAAATTAACATCACCTTGAAGTTAAAATTGACAGTCAGTGCTTATTGTACCTGAAAGAAGAGTTTTTGTAGAAGTGACAAACCACATTTGTGCTTTCCTTGCATATGTCAAAGAATTCCTTTTCAGAAGATAACTCGCTGTACATACCATGGCCTTTACTGATCCACTCCTAAAATATAATAAAAATAAAGGCCTTTCTAAATTTGGGTGGTTAAGCTTTAACAAAAAACCTAAATTGATATGAATAAATATCTAACACTTTATTCGTTATTTATACTGGTACACTATTTGATTCTTTTAAACAACAGATTGCAAAATTTCTTTTTAATCAATATTACATCAATAATTAATTCCCACAAGGCATATTAGGACAACATTGAATTTTATAGATCCATGTTTTAAACACAAGAAAAATTATAACTGATATTAAACTTTTAACATGTATAAATAGTGTTGATTAAAAACGAAGCGAAAAACCACAAAAGTTAAAGATCTTGCAAAAGCATGAACTTAACTTAATGACATTTATGGCTTGGTGGACTCCGTATATTGTGTAGTGCCCACGGTTTAACTGGTTTTATTAGGCAAAAACACAAACATGCAAAAGCATGGCAGTAACAAGACTTTATAAGTGTTAATACCGAATTATTTTGCCAATAAACCAATCTTTTGTAGGTTAAAAAAATAAACTACGATTGTGCGGAAGTGATTTAAAAATAATATAAAAAAAAAAAATTTGTATTTGTGATAATTGTCAAGAATAATATATGATACAGCCCAGATTTATATATTTCTGTGGAATTACCTTAGGATGGGATACGATACAATTTTTATTTTTTTGTTTCTTTCATGTTTATCCACCAAAACCACACTTTTACGAATTGCGCACATTAGCGCAGAGAAACTTTTCTTAAACAATGTTTAATAAATTAACATCCGTAATTTAGCGAAATTGATTAAATAACCAACCTGTTTCTGCGCTTGTGCTTTTTTCATTGCTTGGACTCTTCGTTCTCTGATTTTTTCCAGTTCATCTTCGCCCATATTTTCAAGGCGATTTAACTCGGCATCAACCTGTTCTTCCACGACCTGTGCGGCTTGCAACAACTGCTGTTGAATCATCGACTCCATTTTTGAATAATTTACGGCGTAAACTTTGACTAACTAACACGATGATGTAAAATCTCGAATGGTTGTTTATATCTTGAGCGCGACGGTTGCTAATCATCTTCATAGAAACATTATTATTCCTGACGTCATAAAGACAAAAACACTGTCAAGATGGATTGATTTATATACTATTATCTAATACATTTGAACACTACAAATTAAATTAAATCATCATGAACAAGAATAAACCAAAAACTAGCGACTTTTAAAGTGAACTAAATCTGGTTCCGCTTTGATAAACACCATCGTATGATCTATAAGCAATCTGATAATGACGTCATTATAAAGGTTGTAAGGTGATCATGTTTATCTTCGTAGGTGGGAAAACGTATGACGGTATTATCATACGGATAATCGTCAGATAACTTTGCAGAGCGTCGAGTTACAGGAACTATTGTAGTGTATTGTACATGATTGAGACATTATTTCAATTAGAATCCATTAATCTACAAGGCGAAGTGCTTTGTCCAACTTAATGGACACAGCCGACTCTTGCCTTTAATTAATGCAGGATCGCTTGGAGGGTTAACGTTAGAGTTAAGGTTAGGGCACCTGTATGAAATTACAGGCACCCCAACTGACTGGCTAGTTTACAGCCTTTTTACGAATAAGTTAACCAGTCATACAAGAAGGTCTCGGTTCTCAAAGTTTAATCTTGTTTTTTTTTCTTAGTCTGAATTAACTGCCACCATTACTAACTAATACATTATTAACCATATTCCTATTTGTTTTGTGTTCAATAGTGATAGCGGGATTGTAATATTGTCCATGCATGGCAAATTGGAAGTATGACTGCCCAACCTCGTGTGTTAAAAGTTGTCTTAATCGGGGATGGAGGGGTTGGGAAAAGTTCCATCATGAATCGATTCATCACCGGAGAATTTGACGGACAATCGTATCACACTATTGGTACATTACCTAAGAATATGATGTTGTACGACTGAATTAATCCAAATGGTTGTATAATTAAAACTGGTTGATAGCTCTTTGATTGTTTTTTTCAAGATTCAAGATTTTTTATTCAGTCAGCAGGATACTTATAATAGTAACAATCACCATTTTACAATAAATAAAAAGAAAAACACGGTGTCACAATAATATAATAAAGAATATTATTGTTACACTAATAATCTCTTTGATTGTGTCCCTTTGTCAAGGCTTTTAGTGGACATTATCTGAACCCAGTGGATTAATAGGGTGTAGTAAAATATTCTGTGGGAGGATAATCAAAGGATCTGTTCTAGTATGGGCCAAAATCTTAATACGTAGTGTCCTTAGTCAGGTTATCTGCATTATTACAATGTGTTGAATGAAACCATAGTTTGATTTAGCTAATAAAAATACTGGTATTGGGTTTGCAACAACCCACTAAGTTGCCTTGCTCAACGACACAACCGACTAGCTACTGGCTGGTTTCGATCCCACAATCTTTCCACTAGCTGTTTGACACTTAAATTTCTGTGTAAGGAAGGTTGTCAGTTTTGTTTGAATTAATTTGCTCGATGTTATCTATAAACTGCCGCACCATCAGTAAATTAATTCGTAAACTTCATCCACCTCAGGTGTGGAATTTCTCACCAAGAACGTGGAGGTGGACAACCGTCCGTACACACTACAGATCTGGGATACTGCTGGGCAGGAAAGGTTTAAAAGCTTACGGACTCCGTTTTACAGAGGAGCGGACTGCTGCTTGCTTACTTATGCAGTGGATGACGCACAAAGTTTCCACCATCTTGGAATGTGGAAGGCAGAGTTCCTGCATTATGCCGATATAAATGATGCAAAATTCCCATTTGTGGTGCTGGGCAACAAAGTGGATGTGTTCGACAAACAAGTGAAGCAATCCGAGGCCCAGAACTGGTGTCGGGAGAATGGGGGATACCCCCATATCGAAACCAGCGCAAAAGATGAAACTAATGTGATAGAGTGCTTTCGAACTGCCATTCGCAATACAGTGAGCAACCAACTTCACCAAGGAGAAGCAAGCATTAGTAATCTCACCTCGGACACACCAAATATCAACTTAAAAGCAATGTCACAACCAAAGCAAAACTGCTGTTAATATTCCTTTATAATATCAAGAGAATTTATTTTTTTCATTGCGCATTTTGGATCATTTACAAAGCGGTACATTTGTAACAACCATAGAAAAAGTAGTACAGGCACCGCACACTAAAGTGAAAAACAAGAAATTACGTAGCAACAACCCATGAGGGCCATGATTATTTAATTTGTGCGGAGTTTGTAATTAATCCAATTCATCACTGTGTATCTTGAATAACTTTGCGACTTCAGTGTAATCGCCATAAGCCTCTTGGTCTCTTATTACCTGTCAGATATTCAGATTATATATGTATATATACAAATATATAGAGTCTATATAATACATTGAATGATGTACTATGTTTAAATTAATGTTTGACATGAAAAATAAATCGAACCTTTCTGGCAATTGGCATTCTTCCAAATACATTCCACAGCAAAACACCGACTACTTTTTGTTGCCGAAGATAGAATACAACCCCCTTCCCGAATTCTTCACTTGTAGGAGATGGTTTTGTTGAAACTTCCGCGTTTTTAGTGCTTTCTATGGAAGAAGGTAACAACAGACAATATTTTTTATTCCCTGCGTGGGATAAATACAACATTTGTAACAAAGTGTTGGGAAAACTGTCAGTGCAGAAACAACTTTTTTATGCATTGTTAGGAAAATGTATGTAAAAATACGAGTCAGCTTAAAACTTGGTACGCGTGTGGATATCGACATTCCCTTACAGAGTTTCCTTGTTTGATAAATTCACCATTGTTACAGGTCACAACGTACCCCATTGTTATTTTCACATTGTTTAATTTTAAGCCAAGACCTTGCCCTTTATGTATCATTGCAGCTAAATGTATCCATACTGTTTAGGCTTGCAGTATTTAATAATTCTGTATCTATGATAAATAATATTTCTATAATAAAAATATTTAAAGTTAGACAACCAATAAAAATATTTTATGGTAGATGACAATTATCCCATAACACAATAACAAACTTCATGCACGACACACAATGTACCTACCATCGGCATCTGCCCTCAGCCCAGCTTCTTCAGCACCTCGTGGTGTATCTTGCGCGGTGGCCTTCGCGAAAACTCCCACAGTTGGAAGGGTGGAGTCGATGATCCCAATCGCTTCGTACCCGACCTCGGGCCCCAAGTCCGACCTGCGTTGAAAGGTGGAAAACTCAGCTTAACCATTGTAATACTACTCACCAATTATACATACATGATCTATTAAAACCTACCTACAATTGTACAATGTCCACATTCACAAAAAAAAGATTACGCCGCGTATAAGTGTCATAATTTTTATTTAAACATTTTTCCATTTATATTTTATACGTTAAATAAGGTGGCCACATGTGACTATACCCATACTGAAAAATTCATTGAATCAAAAAAAATAAATTGAACAAATAACATAATTAATTCAACCCACCAGAACATGGACTGATGGTAATATGGTTTCTGTGCTCCAGTCATATTCTCCCCAGCTAACCTCCCACTAACCACCGCGTGATCATGGTGTTCAACTCTTCTCCTGCCAAGTTTGGCATCGAAGAAGCAAGAAGCATCTCCAGCCTAGAGGATCAAACACATTTATTCGCAAAACTCTTTAAAACCTCTTTCATAATATGCTCCATTTCAAAATGTTTCAGAAAAGAATTGTTTAAAATAAAATAAAGAGGGTAAAACAAGTTTATCTGCAAAACTCTTTAATAAGGTACAAAAAATGGAATATAGTAGTTTCGGACTCATCTTAATATGATCGGAAAAATATTACTTTGTGGTGTTTTGGTCAGACTAGTTCAAATATCAATACTTTATCTACATTAACATTTGAGCAATAAAGTACAGGGACCAATTATCTTCATGACAAATGATGCAATTATGTTAGTGTGGCATCTGATATCTGTGTTGGCTTAATGTGCTTAAAGATAGAGAGTAATTAACTAATTTTAAATCATTGGTAAATTTTCTAAAAACTTTACTGGAAAAGAAAACCATTATTGGACTTTTTTATAACTCTCAGTAGCAGTTCTGATCAGTTTTAAACAGAAAGTAGCAATAACGACATATAACCCATTATCACTTGTAACCCACACCTCAGCACACCACTTACCACCCATATATTGGATCTCGCTTGTAGTTCAGCATTCACCCTGTATCCTCCCAACTTATCGTCGGTTTCAAGACCGGCAGAATCCGCGAGGCTCGTGTCGATATTGAGGCCCACTGCTACCACCACGTGGTCAGTTATTATCTGGGAATTAAATATTGGTGAAGGATTGCACGATGTAATACGCACAAATGCACAATAACACGTATACACACAAAAACATGCACAAGAACAAACACACACATGTACAAGAACATGCACACATACGCACAAGAACAGGCACACACATGCACAAGAACACACAAAAGAACAACCACACTCACGCAAGCTACTTTATAAATTGGTTATACACATGGGACTTCAACAATTGAACTAATTACACCACAATACAGGGCAAATTAAACGTTTTTTACTTAAATATATAAAGTTAAGCATCATTTGAAAAACAGCGAGTTTTTTGAGGCTCCTGCAACAAAACATCAGTTGACATGGCACACAAGTGACACAACAAATGAAGAAATCACCAAATCACCTCCTGCCCCGATCGCAGCTGTAGCTTCAGTCTCCCATCCTCCATAGAAACATCATTAACCACGGTTCCAGTGATCACATTCACTCCTTCCCTCTGTACTTTCCCTGTCGTCCACTTGGTGAGGTATTCAGGCAACACGTTACCCATGTTCCCACTTTCGGGGAATACCTGGTTCACTTCAAATCCAGCTTGCTTGCCTGGATTGCAAAGAATTCGATTTGAATAGGAAATTCGGATATTACTTCATTACTACAAATGATATAAAGAATGTTAAAACTCACAGATAAACTCTATATTTCACTGCTTAATAAATTAAGCAGCACTCTAAGATATTTGGGTGTTGCCAACTGTTTTGTCGCACAGAATAATACTATGTTTATTGCACAAGTTAAAAATATGCAGTAATTCACATATTGCATACACTTTAAATCAAACATCAGCAGTTAGATCAAAGTAAACAACCACAATCAAACCAAGTTTTAAGCCACGAAAGGTAATTTTTAACTAAAATGTCACATATTTTTAACAACCCATCTTAAACAAAGTTATTTGGGGCATAATGTTTCGAATTGTCTAAACAAAAACTAAAAGTCGATATAGAACTTGTCAAATTTTAATTGAAATATATATAGTAACATTCTGAAAGAAATCAAATTAAAAATACCAACTTGATGTTAATTTTTGATAGAAATAAATAATTAATTCACCTTTATGGCCAAGAGCGCATGACAATTCACTTCCCATGAATCCCCCTCCAATCACCGTCACCGACTTCACTTCATCTGTTAGTTTGTCCAGCTCGGAGAAATCGCTCGCCTTTCGAGAGAATTGCTCAGTTAGCACAACAGCTATCTTTCTTATAAGTATTATTGTAAAGTTGCTTCTTAGGCAGGGGTGCAAAATTACATTATATATAAAATAGGCATTTAATACAATAATATATACATAAAATGACTTTGGTTTAAATACAGATGTATATTTGCTTATTTTTAAGAAGGGCAATTGAGAAGGCATGCAGTGAATTTTTGAAAAGCTTAATACTCCTCCAAGCTAGTAGCATAGACACATTAAACACGTACTGTTCGGTAGACTGAAACTTTGCTTTGAATCTCCTCGGAAGACTTCTTGAATATCGGGAGGTTCCGCGGTTGACCGCCCGTGGCGATTAAACATTTTTCGTATTTTATTTCAGTTCCATCTTCAAGGGTGACAACATTATCAACAGGATTTATACTGGCGACCTATGAAATGTAGATATGGTAAGGTTAACCAGTTTATTATACATATAATATAAATATATAAATACAATCAAGTAACATATATATCAGTGTTTCTCAAACTGTGTGCCGCGGCACACTAGTGTGCCGTCTGAGATTCTCAGGTGTGCCGCGAAACGTTTTGGAATTTTGAAAAATTATGTAGGAAACCTCTTTGTGATACGAGTGGGCAACTTGGCATACGCGACTTTAATGCACAGAAATGTCTTTTCTCAAGTTTAGTAGCAAGTAGAGTAAACAGGATTGTTACGGGTAACGATAGATTAAGGGTGATTGTCATGTCATAAACACAATTCATTGTTCAGTGTGGTGTTAATGTAATTTTAACACATGCATCACATTTTGTCCTGCTAAGTTAAGCAGAAGGAAAGCTACCTAGATGACAGGAGAGAAACCATTTTATTAATAAGATTATTCCATAAGAAAACTGTAGTTATTTGATCCCATTTAAACTTTTATTTAGTTGTTAATATTGTTAATATTTAGAATTGACGACGAAATGCGGTTGTGTTTATCAAAAAGCGAACCTCGTTGCGATCTTATTTGTGCCAAACGACAAGCACACCCATCCTATTAAAATTTGCTGAGGAAAATTCCTTGATTCAATTTGTTTTGTTCAAGTGTGCCGCGATTTTTTTAGAATTTTCTTAGTGTGCCACGAGCTGGAAAAGTTTGAGAACCACTGATATATATAATAAAGCCTAAAGTCATTAGTTTAGAACTTAAGTAGTTTATACAATTCATTCACTACTTCGTTTTTGGTTTTTGGCTGGTGTTTTTTCTAAGTTTACATGCATTTAATGTTCGCGGTGATAACTACCATGGTTGCGATCTGCACTCGTATATATACAGAATGTTAATTGATTATGTCAATACTGCGGTGAACCGTATATTAGGTACAGATGTTTATACGGTACATATTGTATACTAGTACTTTTATTTGCTAACCTATTTAATATTACATAATCACAAGGTTATTTAACGATTGCCTTTATGACAATTCCCTTACATAATTGCCAAGTAATCAAGCAATTGGTTGTATGATCAAATTTACTTGCTTTTTCATTCAAAACATAAAACCTTTTTATTGTATCCTAATATGCTAATATTAACTTTATAATTGTCAGATGAACTAAAAGAAATAACAAGATTTGACAAAATGAATTCAACTCCTGTCATGTATGTAGCAGTTATATTGAATAAGAAGTTTCTACTTTGTTAAAACACAACTGCAACAGTATGTAGTACTCAACAGGTATTACCTCAGAAACTATGTAATAGCATGCTAACAACTTAACCAGCTTATACATTTCAATAATACCAAGCTCAATGTTTAACCACAGGATACACAAAGTATTTTCACTAATGTCTTAGTTGAGGATAAAACTTTTTTTTACTTATGGCTAAGGAAAAGATACAAAGAATAAACAGTTGACAAAATCAGTGATTATTATTAAATGTAATAAATATAGAGCAAGATATGACAAAACACCAATATGATTATTTAAAAGTTGATTGAATCAAATGCTAAAGAATAAATGTAGATTGTTAAAGACAAGAACAAAGAAGTAGCATGTACAATCGATACCTTCTTATTGTTGGCCACTGCTACGCCGCCTTCAGATTTTGAAGGTAATTCCCCGGGTTCGCAATAATAGTCGGGTTTCTCATAATAGACGTTTCTTTTTTTACCATTCCATGTCTTAAACTCCAAGTTTTTTGCCAAGTCCCTGTCATCACTGTACCACAGCTCTTTGGACAGAGGAGGTCGCATGTAAGGAAGGTGCGCTTCTTCACTTATTATCAACACCTGGAATTATTTGCAATTTATAATCAAACATTTTCAATCAAGGTATTTAGTTTATTTTAATTAGTTTATTCACAACACAGGAACAGGAAAAGATTGGGCATCGTGTGGGTGATGTTTGACCTTGTATATCACTAAGAGCAACGACTATTTTTTCTTTCTTTCAACAACTAAGCAAATGATGTATACATTTACAAGTAATCTCCAGAATGAGTAGAAGTCACCAATGATTATATTTAGTAACAGAGAGCTTATTTTATGGGATTAATGGTTGTGGTGAACCACCATTGATACTTCCATGGGTTTCTAAACCTTAAAATATTTGTAAACAAAATGGAGAAATTAAAACATAAATTAAAGAATAAAACCTTGGCGGAGACGTCTCTCTTTTTGATCGCTCTCATTGCAGCGTACGAAGCAGTACCTCCCCCAATCAATAAATATTGAACCTGGGCTGGCAACTCTGACACTGGGGGGACACCTGGTGGTAAGTGGCTCGTTAAAACAATCCCAACCTCCGCATCAATATGTTCGTACCTAGAACATCCTCCACTTCTTGGTCATTTGCTTCCGTTGAGCCGACCACTTCAGCAGCATTTGCTTTCGATTCGGTGAAATATTTGTAAACACCCTGTATGATACAAATATATGATATAAATGGGAAAACACGAGAAATATATATCAATAGCAATCGTCCATCTATCTCGCGGCAATTGTCGGGTTATTGGAGCTATTGCAGTGTGCTGTGTATGATTGTCATGTTCCTTTAGTTTTACTAGAACTCTTCAATCCACTGGGTCCAGACCATGTTTATGTTCACTAGTGCCTAAAAAACATTGATACAAATATATGAATGGGATATGGCAGGGGGAATTATGAAACAAGCAATCATATGATTTTCCAGCATCGTAATAAGCGAGGGTTGCTAAGTTGTATATGACACATGATTGAGATGTTTCTTTGGTTGTAGTATAATTTATATATTAAGTCAAGCGATCTCTGCTTAGTGCATTGTCCCAAGGACACAACCAACAAGCCATCAGGTTTCTAAGACACTTTCGGCTACCTGCAGACCACTAACACTTTTACTGATTATGCTAACTGGCCACAGTGACCAGACATGAAGCTATTATTGTAAATCATTTAGATATACAGCTTCAAACTTAAATGAAAAGAACTTACAATCCCAAGAAAAGCCACACCACCAACTATACAGAAACTTGATCCAAATTTGGAGGATTCATCGTACTTGTAGCCATGTTGTTGGGAGAAACTGGCACCATTTTGAATAGAGCGGGCCGGCAATGATTGATTTTGGTATCTTGCAACTAAAACAAATTATTAATATTTAAATACATGAATTTTCAGAATGCTTCAATGCCATATTTAAAAATTAATAGATTTTAGTTGAATACATTTTTTTGTAAATTTGGGCTGATGAAAGTAGGTTTATGGTTAGGGTTCCAAGCGCTCGCTCCAAGGGATCCAAGCGATTCTGTAGTAATTAGAGGTGCCGTGTACCCTTAGTAGGTGATTTATTAATATTACTGGTGGGTTGAAAATAATGGAATGAAGGATTCACCCAGGGTTAGAATCTGTTAACTCAGAGTAAAATCTTTAGACCGTTGTTACTGGCACAATGTGCAGGTTTTGTTTAACCCATTTAACTATGGGGTTCATGCAATGCCAAAGCACACAGCCAAAACTTGATAGCCTGTTTTGATCCCATGACCAACTGGACATTAAGATAATGATGCAACTCATCAACTCACACCAACTGAACAACACAACAGGTCTATGTTCGGTTGAAATATTTTTAATTTATTTTTTAATCCACTGCACTATTTACCACCATCATTTAAAAAACGTGTAAGTGGTAACGAACCTATGACCGCTTGGGCTTTTGGTGTTTGCTTCTGCAGCAAAACTCTGGAGGCAGAACACGACAAGTCACCAAACCTCACGCACCTAATCATCATGGACCACCTGATTATGAAATAATTTAATTAAATCCTCAAAAATATTTGAAACGACTCCACCGACTTAAAAATGTGTTCAACCACAGTCTATTTATATCAAGAGCATAATGCAACTGATGAATTTAGTTTTTACAAATATCACGTTGACACCGGCATCGTCTGTCGTAATCACTTTAAACTGAGGTTTCTGGGCATACTTTCTAAATAGATGACGTTGTTGCAAGTTCGCTCTTCTTATTTTTTCGTGGCCGACACCTTGGCCGGATTCACTGAAAACGCTCTGGCTTGTTTCCGACTAAAACATTTTATTGTAAGAGCAATTTTTATTTTAGTGGATCTACACCAAAAAAAACGTTTTGTTTGATCGGGCGTTTAGCGTAAATCTGAATATAGGACAGGATAGAATAGGATATACATGTTTATCCCCGTGAATGGGAAAACGAAGGAGGTCAACATACCGGCAATCGTCAGATCACCTCGTGTCCATCGTTGGGTTACCGTAGGTATTGCAGTGTGTTGTGTATGATAGATACGTTCCTTTAATTTGGTAGAACCCATTAATCCGCTGGGTTTAGGCAATTCCTTGAAAGGCGTGGCACTAAACCGCCAGACTAACCGGTGGAATATACAATTATTGTAATTATAGATGATAATAGAGGTGATATACCGCAATTTTATATTTGTATGCAAAAGTAATGACGTCATTGAACGCCAATGAAGTCTTAACAAATATATACCATGTTGGCTTGTCGATCAAGGTAAAGTGTTTTCTGAACTAGTTATGGACTGTAGTCAATTATACAATAAACATAGGCACACCATACAAGAAGAACACATTTTCTTGAATTTAAGTAAGATAAACGGAACTAAATTTTATTTTGGCTAATACGAATTAAGCCATATACGAACAAATGTTGCAGTTTTACGTAGCAAATAGTGTCTCCGTTATTTGGGATGTTCTACAGTCAAGGTTTATGACAGAGACGATTTGAGAAGTGTGGCGTACATCATAGAAGTTTAGTTATATATTGTACAGTAAATATATTTGATTCGTACCTAACAATAAAACAGTGTTGGTAACAGTTCGCAAGGTATTGATAGCAATGGCAATGTTTACTTGTTAAATGGGTATACACGCGGTATAACAGGGAAAAATTGTCGCGGACGTTACCTTACAACAACCAAAATAAACTGAGACAGCTAATTTAATTCAAACAGTTATTGCATTTTTAATGTTTAAGAAAGAACTTTATTTGTGTAAATTAGTGCACTTATACACATAAATTAAGTGTACTAACTATCAGCGTTTGTGTTATGTATACAGTATACATAAAGCATACGACTACGAAAGAAAAAACGTAATGCATACAGTACGGAGCAGGTATCTGTTTGTTATGTAAATAATGATAGAGAAGTCCAATAAAGTTAAATACAGTCTCCACAATTATTTTACCATAATAATATTCGAGGCAGCTGGTAAATCGATTTTTGATTATTTCGAATTAGTATTAACGATTTCGGTTCACATAAGAACCAAAATTCACTGGGATTCAGTTCCGATTTACCATGAAGTACATTCTATTGGTGGTAATATTTCCGTTGTACTGTTCTGCACCAATTGAAATATGAAATAATTTGCTTGACATTTGTTTCGTTGAAAGATTAACGCACATTCGTTGCAAATAACTTAAATTGTAAACTGTTTTACACTAATGGCGGCACAATTTTGCCTAAGCAATGTTGAAGGAGAAAACCCCAAATGTCTAATGATTTGTCCTTTTTTCCATCCCCGGATATAAACACGAATATCCTACTCTCTCCTCATACGTCATTGGTAGGTGGTGCCAGAGAGCAGGTAAATAGTGCGTCCTGTGTTACAGCACCAAATAGTTCTAATATGGCTAGACAGTGAGTGTTGTTGCTTTTACGTCGCGAGTTCAATTGAGTTGTAGTGTATACGGCCCATTGTTGTTATAGCACTTCGGTGATTCCGCAAGGGAATTCAGATGCAGAAAGGGGAAAAAAAGTCATTAATCAAAATCGATTTATAAAACGTACATGACACATAAAGTAAATAATAATATTTAAATACAGTTTGAGTTTAGACTTCGAAAACCAATGCGGATATCAACGAAAATGCAGTAAAAATACAATTGCAAAGGGAATTACTTTAAAGTATAAGAAGAGCATTGTTGTGT
This sequence comes from Ciona savignyi, assembly GCA_000149265.1. Taxonomy (NCBI): domain Eukaryota; kingdom Metazoa; phylum Chordata; class Ascidiacea; order Phlebobranchia; family Cionidae; genus Ciona; species Ciona savignyi. The sequence continues at coordinate 26,698 of CH002846.1, forward strand.
AATTGTATCACAGCAGAGAGGTGTCAAAATTTAACATATAAGTGAAGAGGTAACCAGGAATTAGCACACAGTACCGCTTGTGAGGAATATGCAAGCAAATATCGATTCTTTATTATATTTTAAAGGAGAACAAGAAGGACATAAATTGTGTAGCCCAAATTGCTACAAGTTAAATATTCGTACAAGAATAAGGAGGGCTATCTGGTAGAATTTGTTACAATTATATAAATTATAAACAAATTGATTTTTATAACTTGTAATACAGGTTCAGTTAATAGGTGACTGATAAATG
>CH002845.1:0-13585 GCA_000149265.1 Ciona savignyi
AAATATTGAAATGGAAAAAAATCTTCCAAATGGGTGATTTTATTGGCCCGAAGAAAAAAACACATCGAACTGGCGACATTGTGTAAACAAACCATATTCTTACGTATGCCCAGTGTTGTAATTTGGATTAGTATATTGAGTAAAATTACATTCTATTAACAAGGAGGTATAAGAAACTGGGAACACTGCTGTTTCAAGTTTGTCACATTTGCGCGATTCAGCAGTCAGCTGAAAGTGCAAATATTGATTGTCGTGATTAAGTGCCTTGGCCAGAAGCTTAGCTTTAAATAATAAAGTTCTGGTTACGTTAAATATATATCAGTAATACAGAGTAAATAGGAGAACAGTTGTTCAAGTAAAGAGATCTGGATATTAGTTTACAATACGTGTTTTTAAAAATCAAATATATAGCTTGTCAAACTTAACTCTAAAAATGATAAATGTTGATGGCTGCTAAAGCTTTAAAAGGTTATAAATAAAAATATCAATAACAATAAAAGTAGCTCGTGGTAAAGAAGTCTAGTCATTATGTCGCCATGTGCAGTCGTGCAAACGCCATGGTTAATTAAAGCACTTGATGTGACTTTTATTATGTGTACACACCATATGGGCTGTTTCTATGAGTATGTTGTAGATCCTAATAGCGTTATGGTGCATCGTCTCTTAGCCGAATGGTTGCGATGTTGAAACTGATCGCTAGCTGGTCGGCTGTGTCCTTGCAGCTAATACATTTTGCGGACGTCATCTGAACCTTGTGCATTAACGCGTTCTATTAAAACTGAAAAAACGTCTCATTTATATCCAGCACACTGTTATAAGTTCCGGATGCAACTATTAAAATAAACTGTATGGGCATATTTTTTACAGTACATACAATAATATATAACAACAAAAAAAGAAAATATACCCCCCCAAAAAATAAGTGTAAACAAAAATAGTGGAAATCTTATAAAGTGGTGATTGTATACATGTATAGTTTTACAGCTATTCCAAAGATTTGATTCCAGCCATAGACACTCTAATTTAAAATCGAAAACATTGCAGATTATCCTCCTGGTAGGGGTCCTGTATCGTCATTTCTTAGGTATAACAGAGCCACAAGTTTAAATGGCCCTGTTAGCCCTGAATACTTTGTGTTGGAAAACTTTATCGTGTTGAAGTCAATCTGGTGCCATATGTCGCCACTCCACCATGCAGTCTCACCATCTTTAGCATAGCCAAGAAAATCGTGGTCATAGGTCACAAAACGGCCGAAGTTGTGGGTGCTTAACTTGTCTGGCGCAGTGGAATCTAGAACACCCAAAAGAATGTTTTGATTAGAAAATTCATAATAACAACGGCGAAGTTACCGCGATGCACGCCTAGGATCTATTCGTTTGACTTTTGTTTGGTTATAATTTAAATAAATGTTATTAAAGTGCATAAAAACATAAACATTTCTCAAAATTCAATTAAAGCTTGTTGCTACAGTGACGTAGTGCCGATAAATTTCAAATTATTTTTGGTAATATAAAGACCGTAATGTGCACGATTAAGTATTGGCGAAAAAATAAATCGTAATGAGCAAGGAGGCTCTTTTTTATCCGAAAGATGTTAGATAAAAATATTTTTTTATTATTTCTTCATAAACAAATTATGAATGTTTTTTACATGAAATATATAAGGCATTTTGCTTTTGCTGACGTGTTTTAAACTCACCGATAAGTTTATATAGTTAATATATATGATATACAAATACAACGCTTCAATTGATTCGGCATGCCAAGAGTCCCCACGAGATAATAGGACAAATATACTACATGCGATAAACCCAACGCCATTTTCGTTTTAAAACCTTAGTTGAGAGGTTCTTTGGCGTTAATAATTATTCATCTTAATGGGCCAATATTGCCTTATCCGAAGGTAGAACTGAATAAACTGTTCGGACAATTTTCAACAATGGCATTATATAACTATGTGTTTCTCGTGTATTTAAACATCTAAAATGCTTAATTGTGTTATAATAGGTTTTCTCCAACGGTTTTGCGCATATTTTGAAATTTAATTATATTTTCGCTTTCGCGAAAAGCCCTGTATTGGATTAAAAGCAATTGAACAATTGGTTTGTAACTTTTAGGAATATAAGCTCGAGTGCGCACGAAATCGACAAGAAATTGTATTGGCCTAATAAAAATTATGGATAACAAGTTAGGATTGGTAACTAGGGGATCTATCAATATCTGTGTGGTGGAAACATATATAACATTCGGTGTTTATAGAAGCTTAACAAATAGCGGTGGTTAAGAGATGTTTAATGCTATATACAATATAACTTATACCTTTCGAGTTGAAATTATGTATACTCATCGTGTAATCCATTCCTTCTATTTTGAAATATCTGTTGAAACAACTAGTGGTAAAAGATATTTTTAAAATGATTTTTCAGCGGATAATATTAATTTGTTGTCACCTGTACTCTGCAAACTTAAGTTGGAAATCTCTTGTAATTACGACCGCGTACACACCACCTCGATTGATTGTAGCAACTTTTATATTTTCTAAACCTGTAAATATTTAAGGCATTCAGAATATCATGTAAATTAAACAATATTAAAAACGCTGAGTGTCTTTGTAGGTTGACTAGAAAAATTATAAATGGTGAATTAAACGCAAGTAGGTTGGTTATCTTAAAAGCCATGGTTCAATGTAGAAGGTACGAAATGTTAACTTCCATTTGTGTAATCGACATAAATATGCATTTATATAAATCAATTTTCTTTGAATCATACCAAAAGTTTGTGTTTATAGGCCAATACATTGGCAGTCAGCCGTTACCCACATAAGTCTATTACAAACTTATCATGCAAAATTTAAATTATGTAAGATAGAATATTTATTTTTTACATTTCATGCAAAATTGAATTAGAATTTTATTGACCTATCCAGAATTCTTTGTATTGATTACCAAAGGGCCTTTCGTACTCTAAATATGTTCTGTTAAAATTGACTGATCCGTCATACCTTCGAACTATCACCTGTAAAAATGGGAGTATTAGTCCATGATATATTAGGGTTGGATAGGATAGGATATTCATCTTTATCCCCGTGAATGGGAAAACCAAGGGGGTTATCACACGGGCAATCTTCAGATCACCTCGCGCCCATTGTCGGGTCACCGGAGCTATTGCAGTGTGTTGTATATGATAGACACGTTCCTTTAATTTGGTAGAACCCATTAATCCGCTGGGTTCAGGCAATGTCCGTAAAGTGCCTTGCCCAAGGACACAACCGACCAGCTAGCGACCAGTTTCGCACCTGCAACCTTTCGATTGAAAGGCGACGCACTTAACCGTTAGACCAACCGGCCGGAAAAATTCAAAATCATTGTATTTATTTTATAATAAACTGCAAGTTAACTTGCATAAATATATTTATCAAATTAGGGATTTTATTATAAATAAAAGCTTATGAAGAATCAAATCGGTATATAGCATGCAACAATGACATTGGTTAAAAATAATCGTATAAAAATCAAGCAATGGTGATTTTATTCCGTCCAGTTGTCAAGGAATATAATTTTTAACAGAAGCCTAATCAACTACCTTTGGTTCGTATATGGTCGTTATGTTCTTGATAAAATCGCAATAAAGAAAGTCAATGCAGGTATGTTGGTCAATGATGTCAGCAGTATTAGTTTTGATATACTCCATGTTATCAGGGTCACATTTGAATCTTTCTGCCGCTGTAATATTTATACTTAATAAAGGTTTTTACAATGATCTAACACAAAATTAAGACATATACAGGCTTCGTGAAACAATAATCCTAAAATTGAATTGATAATTAGAAAAAATGAAAGAAATGTCTGCATACAAAAGGAGTAAATGTCTTTTTAGCTCTAATTTTATTGTTGTAATGCAAAAATCAGGTTCTCGTTGCATGTGCTTCAACAATTCGGTTATCTTGTAATTTTTTACCTTCCAGAGCCGCCCATTTTATTGCTACGTAGCCGTGCTGGATTGTTAAATTATGTCTTGTCACATTTACACGAAAGCCCCAATCAAGAATATCGACAACTGTGGCACTGAAAATATTGTCATTTCCATCTGTTGAATGCGCCGTTACTTTTAAACAGTAGGGAGATTCCGTTCTACATTTGGTTGGTGTGAAGGGGATTTCGTGTATGAGATTGGGAGATCCATTACCGTGAAAAACGGTGTGGTTTCCTTGTATCACTTGTACTGCAAAAAGGTATCAAATCACTTGGTTTGAAGTAGTTTAAAATAAATTAATTAACGGTATAATACCACGTATTGGTTTCTGCGTTATCTTGGTCAATATTTGCTAAAGACATCGTTATATTTAAATTCTTGCCATACCGGACGGATGCGGTGATGTCTTGGTATGAAAATGGGGTGTGGAAAAATATATTTCTACCGCCGGAAACAACATGTGCTATAGGCTCCATACACTTACCTTTTACCGTTTATCCGGCCCGTTAGTCTAGCGGTTAAGTGCGTCGCCTTTCAATCGAAAAGTTGCAGGTGCGAAATTGGTCGCTAGCTAGTCGATTGTGTCCTTGGGCAAGGCACTTTACGGACATTGCTTGAACCCAGCGGATTAATGGGTACCACCAAATTAAAAGAACGTGTCCATACACAACACATTGCAATAGCCCTGGTAATCCGACGGCGGGCGCGAGGTGATCTGACGATTGCCCGTGTGTTAACCCTCTTGGTTTTCCCATTCACGGGGATAAACATGAATATTTGATCCTATCCTATTTTATCCTACCAAAGACAAACAACTAGATCATAGTTAAAATAGAATATAGAAATATATACGGATTTGTAGGATAGTCTCAGGAAAATACATATTATCAATATAATTCTTTCTATAATCAGACAGTTCGACAAGTTGCCTTCTTTTATTTTAAATCGGAAAAATCTTAATATAAAAAGTATTAATTGAGCTTTAGGTTTTTGCAAGACATTAAAACGTAAACATAACATATAAAATATAGACTTACCATTTCCACGCGAGGTAGCTGAAAAAAGCAATAAAATTGATATTATATGTAACATTTTTGGTAGCTTTCTCTCATCTTGGCATACTTAAAAATACAAACTGATTATAACAGCAAACAATGAATTACTAAAATATCATGATGAAATAATAATATAAAAGTGTTTTGTTCTCCGTTTAATTAATTAGAAATATACGAACAATATGCAACGCATGAAACATTATAAATTACAATTTTACAGGAAAAAGATGGACCTGCTTTTTCTTACCAGGAAAAAAAATATATGATGGGTTGTCAGCATTATAATAATATTACCTATTCGGACGATTGTTTGTCAGGATATGACGTTATATACGTAAATAGACTGTGCTGAATACAAATTTACACGCGTTATTATTTTCGTTAATAGTTTTTTCGAAATAGAAATAATAAATAACATGACGTTGCCGCTATGTCACAACCCAACATTTACGAAATTTTAAAAATTTACTAAACACTTTTTAATATCTTTTGTAAGTACCATAACATCATGTATAATAATATCAAATTTGAGGAGTTAGTTAGGACGCTATAAAACCTAGAAAATCAAATGACGCAAAAAAAGTCCATTAGTGTTTTACGATTCGGGGAAATTTCTCCGAGTTAAGCCCCTTAATTTATGGTTTTGTCATATCTAGGTCTAGTTATCTGAAGCTTGTATTTTGATTTACGAACTACTTCTATATGATTTCGAACGGACAAGACACCCCTGCCGCTTGACTAAAAAAAATAAACAGAACAATTTGCGTCTGTTTTTTTTAAATGGACCTATAACAATCAAGTTATAACATTTAAGAAAACACAGGTAATGAATTGAGTTTTGAATTGAGTTTTTCTGAGTTGATTTGTCCTTCAGTTGTTTAATTTATACCACTTTCCCCATAATAAGTAATTAATCTTTTCGAGTCGCAAAATATCGTCGTTAAAGTATGAATGGCGCCGACAATGCGAAAAACGACTGTGGTGAATATATTACTTGGTCCGTTAGGAACTTAGCGATTTATTTAAATTAGCCACTGTGTATTTAATATACAATATCTAACAGCTCATGTTAATTATTAGCTGTTTTATATAGGTGGTTATAATTGATTATATTTAATCGTGTAATTTATATTTCGAGAGATCAAATTTGAGTTTAATTGTAATTTTTTCCCTAGTTGTTTTTTACAAATCTACAACTTTTTAAAAATTTAAATTAAATACTTTTACCAGTCCCGATATATCGACAGTCAAAGAAAAATCGGCGCTTGCAAAAATGCGTAAAACAGGCGTTGCCCTTACGTTTGGGTTTGTCAGGAATGCTCATTGCGAGATTTACTATGAATTTCCCACTGCACACTGCATATCTATAACAACCAAACGCAGTTTAATTTGTCCCCGATTAAATTTTATTATTTTCAGTTTCGCTTCAGCAATTTGCAATCACCATTGTTGTAAATTCTAGATTTGTATTTCTCGTCCAATAAGACTGCTGTAATTTTTTCCTAATATCTAATTGATTTTTATTGATTAACCTTTAAACAGCTTTTTAGACCAGACATTTAATCAGTTGAAGTTTATCTGTGTTGAGCTATAATTTTAGAAAATCTCGTTTCCATCTCGCCACCTCGTTTCCATCTTGTCTCATCTCGCCACTTGTTCACATTTTCATCCTGTTTTAACTGGTTTCATCGCTACAAATTGTTACCCGATTTAGACCAAAAGTTTCAGTCACTTAATAAAAGTGGGATAGAGAGGTACGAGCATTTTTTAGTCACTGATACCACAAAGAAAAAACTTAGAACCAAAACAAGCCAGACGTGTTTATTACAATATCCAATATACATTATCTAGCACCTATAATATCTAAAGGTAATCTGGGTTATTTTGAGTTCTTTGTGTTGTTTTTTTTGTTTTTTAACACATCTATAACTTAAGGTCTTTCTCTATTTCCATTTCATTTTTTTTATTTCACAGATAAACGAATGCAATATAAGTTCATAATTGCCTGCAATACAAATAGTCTAAAATTAAAGGAACGTCGAAGAAAACAATATGCATCTTTACCGTTTTGTTCTGTTTAGTCTATTCCTCAGACAATGATTGAACTTCAGAGCTGAAATTAAGATTTCACCAGTTTAAATCAAATAAAATTTATTAAAAATATAATGTACAATTGGACTCACGTTGAATCGTAGGGCTGTTTTCCTGAAAAAAAAACAAGGTAGCGACGACGACCAACAGTGAAACGCCGACGTGCTGTAAAACCTCGACGTCGACGGGCAAAATAAAAACTGGAGTTCGCGGAGTTGATCAACTGAAGCACAATTAGAGCGAGAAGAATGGCAACTTTGCGATCCATGATGAAACCGATGTGAACTTTTCTGATAACCTCACTTCACATCTCAATTTATACCAATATTCGTAGCCATAACATAAACAGAAAATTTTACAAAACAATTCTTTAACTGCGTAATTCAAAGAAATTCATCGACGACTAAGATCCTCCTAAATGTTTTCATTATGTAGAGTTATTATTAACAGATGTTTTTATTAGTATGTTAATTTACTTTAAAACTATTAAATTTAATCTAAAAGTGGGGTCCTCGCGGGGGTTCTTGTTGCTCCATAACTGCTCATAGAAAGTGAATACGATTTCTAGGTACTAAATTCAAGGTTTGTTTTAATACTTTTTTGGCTGATTAAAACTTTTCTGCCAGAACCAGTTCGTAGACGTGTGCTGGCGGAAAAGTTTTAATGATCTTAGTGAACAAAAATAGCAACACTGCGCCATAAAAGCAACTATTAACCAAGCCTTGATCAGCTCTTGATTAACTACGCACCAACTCAAAAATGCACCTGTTAATGGCTGAACATAAGTCACTTCCAAAAGTAATAGGGGTTGCCCTTGGTAACTTAGCAATACGTCATTAAAACGTGCTAGTACCAGGGCGGGGTTTACCACATGCATCCTTTTTCATAAAAATCTTTTAAATAGTGTAACGGTATATCATAGATAAACTAGGTGGTATTACAACGAACCTTTCTCTGTTTAGTTTTAGTCTGTGGTTTGCACATTTGCAGTAAGAGCTTTATTACCAAACGTTTATGTTTTTTAATTTGTGTACAACGCACAGTTTCCTTACCCAACAACACGCGCGAATAAACAAACCTAACTTTACTGCCGGTTCAGCGCGCTGGAAAACATTGTCGGTTTAGATATCTTCATTCACATAATGTCTGGCACATGCCGAAGCTGAGCTTGTCGATTAAAACCTGTATGTGTAGCACGTTCGAGTTTCCGTTTAGAAAATGTATGTGTAGCACGTTCATTTCCCGTTTAGAAATCTGAGTTTATTGCCTGCACAGAATGAAAAAGTACACCGGCGATTGTGATTTCGAGTTTGACAAAGAAATAACTAAGTTTTAAGAAGCACGACTATTTACTCTTTATTTTTTGATAATATTTCTGCATAAACCAAAAGTATAATGACAATTACGTATCTGTTTTGTACAACATTGGGTGGAAAATGATAATAATTGTTTTATAGGAATTATTACACTTCACAGAAAAAAACATTAAGAAACAAAACTACATTGGTTAAGACAATTTTAAAATAAATATGCAGGATATAGCATAGATATAAATTTGAGACTGCAAACAACCAATTAAATTGATTCATATGAGCAGCTGGATCTGGCTTGTGGTATTATCTCAGACATAATGTTTCAGCACTATTATTTAACCATGTTAATAGTGAAACAAAGATTCGTGAAGTAAAGCTGTTGTTTGATTGTGTTTTTTTACCTATTTTTGTTGAGAAAAATACTCAATGTCAGCAGGGCCACCAGACCGAAATATCTAAACAACATTTTTGCACATCATAACTTCAATTTTTAGTTGTGAAAAATTTAAGACTTCTTGAGGCAGAATTTTTAGTAAATGTTCTTTGTTGTGGGTCCACTTTAAACCCGAAAATAGGGAGAAAAAGTGGTTGAACGCCTCCTTTATAGATCGTAAAGCCAAGAACGAAAATATGTAATGAATTACAGCAAATACTGTTATCCAAGCACAGCCGATCACGGCAAATACTGCCTGCTATATAATTGTTAAATTTTTCAATCATGTGTAAAACAATACATTATAAATGATTATTAGCTAACGAGAACATGTTCCTGCACTTTCAGGTTGTCGGTATAAATGTCTGGTTTAGATATTAACCACTTGTGTCGCAAAAGAGCTGCACTTTTTATAGGTCATTTTAGAAAAAAAGGGAGCTAACACCGAGATCTTCTAGAAGAACCATTCAAATCAAAATAAACTTTTGGCAACATAACCTAGATGTGATAAAACCCCAAATTTAGGGTTTTACATCTTGGTAATTCACTAGAATCCTTAAACACTAACTAGAGAGTGTCAACCACGTGTTAACCACCACTATATGTAAAACACATGTTGTATGCCCTATATTCATGCTACAGGGTCCCTAACCACAATTTGTATTTTATACACTGAGTATGTAGTTTGTTTCTGCAAGCATAAACGCATGGGTCCCATAGTTAACAGACCAAACTTAATTTACATTTTTAGTTAAATAAAGAATAAACGTTTTAAATTTACAAAGATTTTACCACAAATGTTTTAAATTATAGCTTCTTTTCAAGCGCTGTAGTAAAATAAAGCTAAATTTCCAAAACGGCCCGATTTAGTTTTTCATGATTTCAGGGAATTCCCCTGGGTTTGGTAGATAAGTTTCTGTTTTTACATAAGTGAGTCATGTTAAGTAACAATTCTTAAAGTTTTAATCTGATTTGTCGACTTCTTGTTGGAGATGTCATTGCGATATGGCATGTCTGCCACAATCAAAATTTAGGAACATATCTTTGTTTTCATGTAAATTAACCTAATTAAATGTTTTCTTTTTTTAATTGGCACAAAGTGTCTAATGTTTTAATATTTTTCCGAATTTTATTAAAATTACAGCAGCCGTTCAAGTGCTATGCCCAAAAAATCTAATTTTTTAGAAAAAAAATGTTTTGGTTTTTAACGTCTCAGGGGGAATTTCCCTAGATTCATTACCCACAATTTTGGTTTCTGCGCTTATCTAGATTATGTTCTGTTACAAATGTCAAATTTTCATTGCGATTTCATTACTTCTTTTGCTAGATTTCGGGGCAACATTGCATGCTTGTCACAATCATAATTAGAGAACAAAATCCGATTTTTAGGGTATTTCCCTAGGTAATTTTTTTATTTCTTTTAAGTGGTAAATCAGTGACTAGTGCACTAACATTCCACCAAATTTGATTCAAATTGGAGCAGCCATTCAAGCGCTATGGCCTAAAAAGCTATTTTTTTAGAAAAAAATGACCGTTTTGGTTTTTAACGTCCAAGGGGAATTCCCCTAAATTAATTACCCAAAATTTTGGTTTCTGCATATCTAGGCCATGTTGTCTAAAAAATCACCAAGTTTCATTGCGATTCCATTATTCCTTCTGGTAGATGTCGGGGCGCCATAGCATGCCTGTCACAATTATCATTTAACAGCAAAAGTTTAATTTTTAGGGTATTTCCCTAGGTAATTTTTTTATTTCTTTTAAGTGTTAAATCAGTGACTAGTGCACTAACATTCCACCAAATTTGATTCAAATTGGAGCAGCCGTTCAAGTGCAATGGCCTAAAAAGCTAATTTTTTAGAAAAAATGGCCGTTTTGGTTTTTAACGTCCAAGGGGAATTCCCCTAAATTTATTACCCAAAATTTTGGGTTTCTGCATATCTAGGCCATGTTGTTTAAAAAATCACCAAGTTTCATTGGGATTCCCTTATTTCTTTTGGGAGAAGTAGGGGGGCCATGCCAAGCCTGTCAAGGGTTTGTTGAAAAAAAAAAAAAAAAAAAAAAAAAAAAAAAAAAAAACGAGCAAAAACAATATGTGTCCCATTTTTTTCAAATGGGACCCATAATTAACTCATATATTTTGGCATACGATTTTTTAGATATCATACAAAACAACATAATTATCCAAATTTCCACTAACCAAAAAATGTTAGGCTTGTACAAACACTTTTAATCTGGTTAATTCATTTAGCAATGTTGTATGGCCGGTCTACATGCACTTGTCCAAAAAATATATAATATGGAACTAAACATGGTTATATAAAACGTGTGTAAAATCTGATATACAAATGGTCGTGGTGAACACCTGGTTCAGAGGTTGTAAACAGTTTTGACTCGGGCAAAATGACCACTTTCTCGTTAAAGCTAAGTATACACATTATGAATAACTTAATTAGCTTTTTACAGCCCGTTATACGTGTCTACCATTTCGGCTGGAATATTTAGTGTTTATTTTGCTCACAAAATAACATTACAAATAAAGTCACAACTAAAATGATATTGCGTTAAATCTCCCTAGTACACCAGGCAAGCTGATAAGCAAAATTAACTATAGGCCCTTTACCATATACCGCAATTATCATTTTCAGCATATTGTGAATGTTTTCCAATAGCCGGCCTGACATTTTGTAATTGCATTAGACCAAATGTCACACCGATAATTTGTGTTTGGCTGTTATGTTGTGCCAAAATGGGGTTTTAAGTTTACAAACGGAAGTTGCCCCATTTTTTTCTTAATAGATAATCTAGCTTGTCGTTAAATTAAGGTAATCCAACTTCAGTTACAGAGAAAATATCAGTTGGATCAATAAGTCGCGAGAAAAACGCGTTGGTAATGATGTACGTCGAGCATGGCCCACATGGTTCTCTTCGGAATGCAATTACTACGGTGACAAGCGAGAACAGCAGCTTTACCAACCGTGAAAATGGTTTAATGCAACAGGGAAAATAAGAAAATTAGCTTGTTACAGTGACGTCGTGTACCAACTATACCTATTATATTATCCATATAATAATAGGTTTATGCTCACAGCACAGTTGTTTTTAACGTTTTAGTTTAAAGCCTAAGTTGCATTCGAAACTGTAATATAGATTGGAACAACTGATTAGAAAGAAACAAGGTGAAAAAGAAATTAGTTCGTGAATTTTAAGCAGCTGCCGCACGTCCATTATATGGTAGCTTAACAGTGCAGTGGATTATGTGGATAAAGAAGTGTATGCAAAGATTGTTTCTGTTAGTGACTAATATACTAGTTTTCCATTAGTTTTTGTTTTCATACAAAAAAATCTGGATAAGAATTAATAAGGTTTAAATCAAGAATGATTTGGAAGTCTAGGTTTTATGTTTAATGGTTTTACTTGAAAGTGTGTATACAAATTATTAATGGCCTGTCGCTTAGATACTTTTAGGAGATCCTAGCTACTCAGGTGTTAAGCAGAATTGAATACATTAATTTCCAAACTTAGCTGTCTAATTGTAGTCTATGAGGAACAAGCAGTATTGTTTCAACAATTCATCATTCGCCGCCATGTCAAATTTTAAATTCCTATTAACGTGGCTCTGCATGATTGGTGGAACTATAATCGCATTTGGGATCTGCGCAGCTATTTTCCCGGAAGAAAGTGTTCGACCTTCAGAAATCATTGAACATGAGGTTCCGGTGAGTATTCATTATTTTTTCAAATCGTATAAACATAAGCTGTTTACAATACATTCCGCAACAGCGCGAATTACAGCAGGCTTACCCTTTTTAAAATTTAATTCATTCAAACAAACATACCCACAATGTGGCCACCGGATGCATTTTCTATGTTTGTTTTTCTCTTGTCCAAATAAAGTAAACGAGTAAATATGCATACTTATTCTTATTAAAATAATTGTTTTAATATGTGTGGGTAGCCTTGAACTGGTCTAATGTGTAAAGTAGCGGTAGCGGTATTTTCATTCGACTAATTATTTTGCGGGCTTACCTGTCTGTGTACAAAGTAATCTTAGACGTCCAGCACCAATATGTGGTTTGTGAAATATAATAAATTTTAAATCTATTTTTTAGAAAGAATGCATGAGGATGTTTACAATCGCGTTTTTTACACGACACGGTATTCAGAACCGCGAAATCCATCTCTTGTACTTCCCATAAACTTCGGTTCGCATTTCCTCTGATATACCTAAACAAGTTAATGGACATTTCTTTTAAATTATGCATAACATAAATCTTGCAATTTAGTTTATGACAAAATAAACTGCTTGGTTTAATGTGCTTTGGTAAAAACACTAAGTTACTTAGTACGCTGAAAAAAAATATTAATATCTGGCTAATTATCCAAAATTTAAGATTTAATTTTCTGTATATTATTTAATTTCATCCTCAGTTATAAAGCCTCACTCAAATGACTTAGACAAACGTCATTTTAAATCTTCACAATGACATTCTATTTTCATAGCAAAGTCTAGCTTTAATGTCTTTTTATTTGATTATCGTTAAAATCAATCCTAATAATTGCTTAATGCACCGGAGATATCTATGGGTCATTACCCATGGAACTTATCGTTCGTATTGAGATCGATTTCTGGGAGACGGAAATAATGAGATTGCGGCAATGGGATCGCATTTAATCTTTCCGAAGTTGTTTTAGACGAAAAAACAATAAAACCCGTCGTTATAG
>CH002845.1:13685-26591 GCA_000149265.1 Ciona savignyi
CAACGACAACATGTTACATGTTCTCATTATTGTTTCGGTTTTATTGAATAGTTTATGATTGTTAAGCAAGAAATACAAAAATAGATACATCGACATGCTTAATTCATTTATCGAAGCAGCAGAAATTGAAATAAAATGTAATGTATTGTAATCAAATTATGCGAGTGTGCAGGTAAATGTTTAAGATTTGGGCATATCCTCTATGCAACCCTTTTTAAAAGATGTGTATACCACGATACGCAAATGACCTCCTACCGGATAGGTAGCCAGTTAACCAGACATTTTATCCTGCATCTAATCATTATTTAAAGAGACCATGACAAAATAATTACTTTTTTTTCTCTTTTTCTTAATTTAACCTGAGAAATAAAACAGGCGATAAAATTTGTAATTTCCGACAAGTTGGACAAGAAATCAGAACTAAACGGTTTCTGTTGCGATCGACAAAGCTTCAATACTCCATTTATATCACTTATTAACTATTAGTTAACCTACACATCCTAACTTTAAGCAACCAACGAATAAAAATGCAAGCTTGGCGAAGCCCAAATCTAGCGATGGATGCATTTAAAGCATACAGTATAATACTTGTGGCTGGACTATTAATAAACGAAGAAATACGGAAGTAATAATTGAACTGGAAAATGAAAACCCGGTTTCTTGACCCCTAAATGTGGCATGACGTCAATAGGGGCCGGGGTGCGAACGTTTATTGTCACTGCTTAAGTGGGCTACACTATGAACACGCGTAGCCAGGGACGCTCTGCTAAATAATGCAGTGCCCAATGAAAAATTAAAGCTATAGCAAAACCGCTGTAGTCAAAGCGGGCTAGTGAATACCTACAAGGAGCACTCGCTAAAGCATGGTTCACGGTTGTAATCTGCTTTCTTTAGTTTTTATCGCGTGACATTGTTAACGTAATCGCGTGGCTTTCACTAAAAGCGAAAAGCAATGTTATAATTACTGCATTATTAAGGTGCTATATTTTTTTCCATTCACGCCTTATAGCACGTTGCTTATTACCTTCGATTAAGAGTCATATTTCCATTATATGTCACTTGCAATATAGGATCAGACTAACGATTTATACGATGTTATTTAGACAGGGTGTGCCGAAAAGTTAATATAATAAATTTATCATTACTGATTCTAAAAACACTTGAAAATTATATTATAGTAATTTAAACGTTTTTGGGGGATAAAACGGTAGTCGTTCTTGTCGGTTTTTGAGTAAACCTAATTGCTGGATTTGTTCCATTGCCCAAATATCGACCGCTGTTGGAAATCACATCATTATCGACTTTTTGTCGTCACACCGATTCACACAACAAACTGTCGGTTTGTCACAATTTTATTTTACTCTATACAATTGGAGGCGGGTCCCCATATAGTGTAAAGCATATTTTTGGGGAAACATACATTAATTTTAGGAACAAGTCCACGTTTTTAAAAAATAGTTAATTATTTCACCGAAAGAATACTTGAATATTGCCAAAAACCCATAGTCACCCTGCAGTTACTTTGCCTAAACTCAAATTTAAACAAAAATGCTTCCCAAACGCAGTTGCCATGATTGGCTCTTGGATTTCGGGTTAGGACTGGCTGTTCTGGAGTATACATAGTGCAATAAGGTTACCCAACGGCGGTCCCGAGACAATCTGAAGATGGCCATGTCAACATCCGGCCGTTGGTCTAGCGGTTAAGTGCGTTGCCTTTCAATCGAAAGGTTGCAGGTGCGAAACTGGTCGCTAGCTAGTCGGTTGTGTCCTTGGGCAAGGCACTTTACGGACATTGCCTGAACCCAGCGGATTAATGGGTTCTACCAAATTGAAGGAACGTGTCTATCATATACAACACACTGCAATAGCTCCGGTAACCCGACGATGGGCGCGAGGTGATCTGACGATTGGCCGTGTAATAACCCCTTTGGTTTCCCCATTCACGGGGATAAACATGAATATCCTATCCTATCCTATTCCTTGCTTATACTATTATTATTATCAGTTTTTCAAATAAATGTAACATATTTGAAATTTTATAAACCTTGGTTAGTTTATACAAGCAAGCGTTTAATAATGAAATGCATGATTGGAGTAACAACATTTCACTACTCCAGTGAAATGGCTTCTCTTTTACTTGCTAAAGGAGGTATACTATCAAAAGAAGATACGAAAATGCAAAATTCACTAATTAAAGAAAATCGATTATACCTCTTAGAATTCGAATTATACATTGGCAATTTGTACAAAAATATATACGGACTGATTAGACCATTCGGCAATTTTATCCGATTAAATTCAATATACGATTTCGAGTGGCATTTTTTGTCAATGGTCGATCTATGTGTTTTACTCGCTCTTCATGTGCCTTTCAAGGAGATTTGGAAGGTCTTAAAAATCAATTTCTAATTTTGTACTTTCATGTTTCTTGGTAGTAATCCCAAAATACGTCATATTGCAAAACGCAATTTGTTTAATTCATAATCGCCAAAAAATCGATGGAGATAATTAAATATTAAATACATTCGCAATGCTTCCATATCTGCGGATAACATAATAACACGTCTTCGAATAGTTTAAAAATGTTCATGGCAACAACCAAAAGTAAACCTAATTTTACATCAGATTAAAAGGCATTGACCAACAATCATGTATGCTCAGATTTCTTTTTTACCTCTTAAAAGAAAAACGCCTGTGGCAGGTGCTATAGGTAGTCTATAGATGATCATACACATTAACTTAGCCACCAAAATGTATAAATAATAAAAAAGTAATGTTTTTAAGTTTATAACAATGAGTAATGTAGCCGCCGGAAATCATTGCAATTAACTACCTTTATGTAGCCATCTTTATTTATTTTTTTATTCCTCGCTATGTAATGATCGGTAAAATGCATTAATAATAGATCGGTTCTATACAGTTCGATCTGCCGGTTCCGGTAATAAATTAAGTCGGTATACGCAGTGGGATGATACTGCTGCTTGTTTTGACCCGCTACAGGGAACCCCGTTTAATTGAATATTTAATTCGGAATTTTAGTTGGATCCGTCCTAAGCATTGTCTAATGCTCACTTGTTTACAGTGTTCTCGTTGATTATTTTTGACAAGTCTGCTCGTAAAAGGGTTGCGGCTTAATTAGCTCAAGTCGCAAAGTGACGAACAGCTGATTAATCTTCTGTAAGCTAAAATCCAGCTAGAAAGGCGTACTCTTGAGTAAGGTCATCTACGAGGCTTTGATAAGTTTAATAATTTATCTGTTTGTTTTAGACACAAACATTTAATTTTGCACCACATCTAAACATCTTCTTACCATATCTCTTCGCAACTAGCCATTTGTTTATCATATATGATAGCACCTATTGCAAATTTAGGCAGCAATTAACCTTAATATTATATATTGATAAATATGAGTTTCTACAGCTAACAATCATGCTGAAAATACTTATCAGTTTTGCCATGTTTCCGCGTTTATTTACTATGTTGAGGATACTATGAAGTCCGTTTTAAACCAGTGCTTGTGTTGACAACGCTTTCGAATGTGTATAGTAAAAAACGATTCCAATAGAGTACGATAAAATGTATCATTTTTGTTTTAATATTATTTTAACTTTAGTGTGAATTTATTAGAAATGAATATTTATTAACTGAAAAATCATAATCGCCCGCAATATAATTTAATTGTTGTTTTCACCAACCCCACACATGTTAAAAGTGAGGATTCTAACTACTAAGTGCATTTCTAATAGAATTTTGCGGACCGGCTGTACGGGGGAGCAAGAAATAAAAGAGACCTTGGGGGTTCGACGGGTCCTTTGCAACAAGAAAGGTTACCATGGCAAATTGGTGACAGGAAAACCATATTTTTTTCATCAAGAAATGTAAGCTTGGCTTCTTTAATTTTGAGACACATGCTTGAACATTAATTTCTTATACTATTCCGTATTAAACTGCAAATCATTTTATAAATATATTGGATAAATCTATTCGTAGTCAATGAGAACGGTTATTCGTCTATAAAACGTTTTTTCTTTTGTTATTGGAACTTAGGCAATGGTATAAAATGATTACTATGTGATGACGACTTAACTAACAAACGTTCGCATTATAATGGTATCTCGCAACACTAAATAAACTTTTCCCTTATCAGAAAGGTCAATATGAGCCAAGGAAGGAGTTTGTTTACGAGTTCAAATACTCTGGTAAAAATTTTGTTTTGAAAGGGAACGTTTCCATTCGACATCGTGGTGCCAACAAGTTCAGGTATTTAAACCGTGTGGAATATATAGGATATTATAGGATACTCATGTTGATCCCCGTGAATGGAAAAACGCAAAAGGTGCGTCAGATTGCCTCGCGCCAACCTTAGAGTTACTGGAGCTATTGTAGATGTTGCGTAATGTATATATTCAGAGGTTCCTTCAGTTTGACAGAACCCTTTATTAGGTTTAGGCAATGTTCGTTAAGTGCCTTGCCCAAGAACACAAATGACTAGCTAGCGACCAGTTTCAAACCTACAACAATTATGTTAAAAGGCGACGCACTAACCCACCACTCTAATCCGTAATACATATTTTTCCTGGGGTTATACGTTTGCTCTACTTTTTTCTTTTCTGTAGCATTCTGTTCACATACGTTCTTAAAGGAGAGGGGAACGTTTCGGTTGAACTTTTAAGACAGGATTTGCCTTCTCTACTCACGGATGGCGATAGCGAATTCAGGTGGTTTTAGTTAGGAAATAATCTTTGGTAAAGCATAATCCATACCTACTGAATTCAATGATTTTATACGATGTGAGAAACATCCGTTAAAAATAATTACAAAAAAATGTAATAAATCAACGATGCTGTAGACATGCTGGCTGTGATACAAACAGCATTTTTGGCCGCTACCGTTATAACTTAATCCTTTTATGTGTCCTCCGGAATGACGTAATTTTACGGAGCAAAACGAGAAACGAACCTAAAATTTATTTTCTTCCTTTATTCCACAGGTTAATGAAAGATAAGAGGCCCAATAGCTGTCACATCCGACAGAGTGGTAATAAAACTGTGACTGTAAGGGGGCCGAAGTGCCTGAAACAAGGATGTAAGAGGGTGTTGTAAACTGGCTATTTGTATTATTATATTTTATTTTGACCGTTTATGCTTAGGTTAATGGTAGTTCGCAGAAAAATATCTCTCGAAAGATAGAAAGATCGATCATTTTACAATAACTTTAATATGGGCTCCTCAGTCGGCACACTGAATGAGTTTTGTTTCATTTCTGCACACGAATTAATTTTACGATTCCCCGTGTTATAAATCGCAATGTTTTTTAACCTCTGCCGGTAAGCATAAGTGTTATATTTTAGACGGGGTTCTCGATAACCCTTAGTCAGCAGCTCTTAACGTTAGATATAAAATACTTGTATTAAGTAAGCACAAAAACAAAATCACACCAAAACATACAACAAAAAGTCATATAAAAGCAAACGGGCGGGTAAAGTATAACGGAGTTTATTATCAAGCGTTGGTTATGATGCTATTATAAGGTAATCAACGTACATATTAAAACGCACAAATAAAAGACATTGTAAGATAAGTAGCCTATTCCAAAGCGTTTTTTTTTTTATTAAATATGCGTGCAATTTATAATTGGATAATTTTATTGGTGGAATTTATTGATCGTGTTTCATTCTGTGTAAGAGATAGTATGCGTCATAAGACATGCCATTATAAAGGCCAAAGCCGCCTTAACAGCATAATTTAATAAAAACCGAAACTGAATTACAAGGAGAGCGAAGGCGATTAGGCACAAGTAGCTTGGCTATATATAGCGTGAATGAATTTAATGATCAGAATGTATTGTTTGTATGGTTTGTCAACGATCCAAAGCTCATTTCCGTTTCAAACCACCCTAACTAGTTAACTAACAATGGCGAGAAATATTTAAGTTCATCTCGTTTTATTTCTCGGTACATCTGGACTATAGGTCTAGCCATGCGCGAGAACAAACAGGTGTTGAGTGGGCAGCTGGTAGAAGGGTTATTGAAAAATATTTCGTGTCCATATGCGAGTAATGGTGCAACGTCGACAATTGCTTATATATCTCTTATACGTTCAGTTGCGAATAAACTAAATTAGAGAAATAAACACAATAAAATGCGCTTGATTGGTCTGAAATGAAAAAGAATGTGTCGTGCTAACGGGATCATAAATCTTGCACTATATTAAATAATGTTGCAGAGGATTTACTTTAACACCTTTTTTAAATATGACGTAGAAAACGATACATTAACTTACTACAATACATTAATATCACTGTATCGACAGATTAGTTATACATTTTCATATGACCCATTGTCAATCTAAGTTTACTAGTAATATTTCGTTTAAAACCCACTGCGGTATATATGATCGGCATATAATTATTACTTGGGATTGAGCTGAACTAACAGTGGTTTAACAGCTTGTATATTATTACAGGGAGACGCTCACGACGCACTTACTCAAGGCTAGAGAATTTAAATACCAAACAGAAGTTACGGACAGGAATAAACTCTCATAACATTTTACCTCTACTACCCTCGAACTACATCCGACATAAATCTTTAGCGACATCATTTGACGCTACAGTTGAAAATTTGGACCATCTTCGAAAACAAGGTACAAAACGCTACCGACCACTTGCGGCGTGTGGGGTCAATGCCACTCTTTTCACGCAGTCGTGGATCTGCCTTAACCCTCCAATTTCGCCATGTTTTCTTATCGTAGTTCATGGAAGCGACTACAAAATAACCGAAAAGATATGTCCAAAGCGATTGCCGTATTCGAAACAAACTCCCGTCGGAAAACTAATAAGCTGAACTCAGTGGCCGCTATTTAGCAGCTGGGTTGACGTGGGTCAAGTGCGTACGAAGAAGTTTAAATTGCGTACCAAGGCAAATTAGTCTGTACACGATACAATGAAAAAACCTCATCCTATTTTAATATCATTTACAATTTTGTTGGGCACCAACACCAATTAAATTGCATTGCAGGTTAGTAGACCAGTAATGCTGAATATTGTATGTTATTTATTTTGTTTTAATTGTTATATACAACGATAATATATCCGCTGTATATTAAAAAAGACCGTATTATAATTATGCATCTTATTACAAATATATACCATTTGTGCAAGCTTAATAAATAAACCCATTTTCTTTAAATTCATGTCACTTTGTGTTATTTGGGCGCAATCTTAGTTCGTATGAAACTAATTAGCCTATAGGCTGGAGACCTATGGTCGCTCAACTGCTTCTGGTTTACCAGAAAAGATATCTAGAGAACAGACCGCAAAGGTATTTAAAAATGTAAAATTTGTAAGAGTTGGTGAAGATGTGGTTAAATCAGAAAACTAACCACATTGCGAAGCCTACAACACAAATCCGGACATAGAAAGTATACAGATTTATTAACACGCTATAAATTTAAGGTTGATTTTCTGATCGTTTAATAGCGGACTCCTTTAGAAAACGGGCAAATTGTAAACCGAAAATGCTGCACTAAAAACACCAATTAGTAACCTAATCTTGTTTTTTAATATCGCATCCCAAAAATACTACACAGATCTAAAGCCCAACGCGCATCGTTACCAGTTTTAAACAAATATAGAAAATGTAAATCCACTGTGACTCGGCAAAATATATGTGTTCTGACGTGGTCGTGTCAATTTCTATTTGGCATAGAGGTCGTAAATTAGGCCTACAAGGTAAACGATATCTTTAAGTGCAGCACCTCCCAATCTATTACAAGTAGGTTTTACACTTTCCTTCCATGCCGTGAACAAAAAGTTTATGACTTAAAATATAACTGAAAGAAATGATATTGTAATTTAATTTTATTACAAATTCGGTATGGCACACAACAAAACAGCAGTAAATGTAAGTGCGCGTATCAGCGTCCAAAATACAGAACCGCGAGCATGTGCGGTACAGCATGGCCTGGCTCGAGACAAACCTAAATTAAAACGTTAGCACAAGCCATGTGACAGCTTGGCATGCTACACAAGCACGCGATCCTCGGGGCGGCTTTCAAACACAGCTGATCGTATGATTCGCACGTCCAGAAACACTTCATACGGCGCAAGGCACACGGTGAAAATGCGCAAAATAATTATCTTGAATTAAAGATTAATCAGCGACGACAGTTTACTGATTATTCGAAAAGAAATCGGGTTACAAAGACTAACGAAAGAGCAAGGAACATCAGAGGACCTGCCTTTGCAGTTGAACCAGAGTTGCCCTTGTCGTCTATCAATTTTACTTCGCCTTCCCCATCCACAGTATCTGTAGGAAAATAGGCGTAATCTTATGACATTAATCAAAAAACACTTAAATCGAGAGAGTTAGTCATTAGAAATACGTAAAAATGCAGCTGAAGATTACTGCCAGGAGTATTACATGAATGAAAATATAATGACATTGTTTTGGCGTTAACACGGTATTTTTTCGCTGGATTGAAAACAACTAATTCGCAAGCGAGAACTAATGCATGATCCATACCACTTTCTGCAATCGACTTAGTGACACCCGTAATTCGGGACATGAAATAGTAATGAGATATCATAACACAAAACGTAGGAGGGGTTTTCTAAGAACTTCGTCATGTGTGTAAGTCTGATTCATCGTACATATTTTGGCTTCGATATAGGCGTTACGACGGCCATGAAAGATATTGCGTTTGTTTTTACAATTTAAGATTATGGGGTTAAATATTGAAAAATCCTCTGTTATTTCCAAGTTCAACATAAAAAAAATACCCTAAGAAGCATATGAAATAACACACTCACGTGCCTTTATGGAAAAGTTTAAGTATTTTAATTATGAGTTTTTATATCGACGTGTTTTAATAGTTGCCGTTTGACTCTTCCTGTTTTTTTTTCAATAACTATAATAATGTCAAATCTTGTAAATGAAAAACAAAAACTAAACCAAACTAAACAAAATGCCATTTCGCCAAAATGATACGACAGAGTCAATTCACTGACTTGAATCGTGTAAAAAAATACGGAACCCTTACTTGTTGGTGGTTGCCATGAATATTCTGGCCAGCCGACCACATCTCCGTTTTTCGCGTTCTCCGTCTTCAGGAACGTAAGAAGAGGCTGGAAATAGGTCACAAGGGACGATGACGTCATTTCCCGACTTCCTGTAATCTGTTCAAGCGCATCCTCCCATTTCACACTGGAACCCAGTTGAAGCATCGCTCTGTAAAAACGTGTGAGGTTAGTTGTCTGTGAATAAATGGAGATAATTTGGAAAACTTGAAAAAAAGAGAAAAAACGACTGCACTGTTTACAAACTAGTAACTAATTGCCGTTTACCAGGTTTAACCATTCTACACTCGCAGTCTTATTTTTAACCCAATGGAAACTAACGGGTGGCTCATAAATATAATAAAAACAGTTTTCCACAATGCCTAGTACGACCGAATGGTAAACGCGACCGATACAAATGCCGATTTCCAAATAAAAAAACGGTTCTAATAACAAGCCCAACAAGGGTTCGAAAGTTAGCCTGTTAAAAAATATTAATAATAAAGGTAGAACAATAAACAGTCGTTTGTCTGTAATGTTGATGCGACAGAAATCCGTATAAAAACAACAAGATAGGGTTTAAAAAGAAGGTCAAAACTGGCTTTGCATATAAATGCAAATAACAACATTTGACTTTCACCAACAAAACTTACGCTAATTTGTCGCCGGCCGCTTTTGTACCGTTAAAGTCGCATTTAAACAAATCGCCCGTGTGGTTGGCTTCTTTGCACAGGGCGTCGTAGAACTGGAACTGAACGACGGTGCTGACGAAGTATCTGTATGAAGATAGTTTGATCATTCACCTGAATTTTACAGCTGTTTACCATACAGCTTTCTTTGGCGATTGTAAAACTGTTAAATATCTAACAGTAAAATACCAACCTTGTATTATATTATTAATCTTTTCAAAAGTATTATGACGAAGACTGGGATAACTTTCCATTAAGCAAGAGACATAATTAGAGCCATTTGCCATAATATCACCTGATATAGGGTACATCGTTCGCGATGTGGAATTTCGCTCCAGGATCGAAGTCATTTTCATTTCTATCAACAGGAGGAGCAACACCTTGATATCGGAGCCTGTAGTCCCACCATGCCTGGTTCATGTTTTCTGTGCTTGTCTGCATGTTAGCGACCGATTATTGATGATTAGATACAGATGCATCACCAGAAAATAATGCAATAGTTTTAACATTTGATTGCAATGCTGCATCCTTAAGTGGTTGGAGCTATTCAATATATTCTTTATTGGATATTACTTTTTACATGGGACATTCACTGTTGGATCAAGAGCACGCCTATAAAGTACCGAGCCAAGGGAAGCAACGGAACAAAAAGTGATCAAGGGCACCGATGAAACTAAAAAGTATTGCAGCAACTCAACAATAATAAAGCAAAATATATATACATAGAAAGATCCCCAACTGTCGATTTTAGGCGACTTTTAAACCACGTACAATTGAGACATATGATGGAAACAATGAAAAAATTGTTTTTGTTAAAAACTTGTGTTATTTAATAATTATTAAAAACCACCTACCCTTCCACTAAAAACATCCCATCTCCACTTATCCATCAGGTAACCAAACGGGACAAATGCCAGTTTATCAAGGGCCACACTCATCAAGTAATTGATATCAGCTTCCGGGCTGTCCTCTGGCTTGTCAATCAAACCAAGTTTGTACATGTGGTCCAGTGTGCCCACTGAGAGTGCTAGCGTGTCACCCACCTGTGGATGGAATATTCAGGTTTATCTTTTTGAGTGAGACATTCAGGTAGTGATGTAACACAGACATTTGTCAGAATGAGGCATATAGTCAACGTTTAAAAATACTGTAACTTTAAATGACCCGTCTGTGCCTAGCAAAGGCACACACATGCCAGCTATTTGTCAGCCATGATAGAGAACTTGGATCCAATCTGGTTTAACCTTTTTATAATCTCTACTATTCTCAAAAATGCAAAATAGGTTCAAAATCTCAAACAGTAAATACATGGAGGATTTTTAATAAAGCATACGCATTGTTAAGCAGTAATGATCAAGTTTGCAAAAATATTGTTCGATATACAAGATTACAACCATCGTGTTTATCCCAGAGAAAATAAACAGGGTGTAAACAACACGGTTGGTTGTAAAATTACCACAAGCAAACAATCGAGCTACAGTCTCTGGTACAGACTGTTACTTTCGTTTTTATTATCGATTAAAATTGATCTCCATCTATTTTCGGAACAAGGATAGAATACCGAATAGGTTTTGATTTGTAAGCACTTACCGACTGACAGTCTCATTCACTGCCCCCCAACTTATTATTCAAGCTAATACTATCGTCACTCAAACATATCTAAATTTATACCATGTAATGATAAAGTCCCACTCTTTACATGAGTTGTTATGGCCCAAGATTGTGTAAATTTTTTGTATTTAAAATGCAATTGCCACAACTATTCCTACAACACACACAAGCTGAAGTGGCTTATCCACACAATGTTAAACAAGGACTATGAACTGTTTTTTGCACCACCAACTGCTAGGTATATTTGCATTGCCAAAACACAAAGGTTAAATTGAAACCTGTGGAAGCAAAAGGTAATGAGGGTCAACAGGACATAGGTACACATGATTCGAAAAAGGTAAATGACGTCAGGACAGTCCATTATTACGAAACAAGGACTAGAGTGTTTCAACTCACTGCTTCATGGAATCCAGGATTGGCACCGCGTCGGAAAGAAACAGGAAGGTGTTTGTATTGAAGATAGTACTGAATGTGGCCCAACTCGTGGTGAATTGTTACAAAGTCATTTTGGTTGATTTGTGTGCACATCTTGATTCTAGAGGATAATTGATAAGTGATGTATTATTTGAAGTAAAGTAACAATGGTCACTATTAATGCTAAGAGTAATATCAACACAAGTTATATTACATTAATATGGTTTGTACCAAATAAATACTCAGTATTACGAAAATGCACATTGCCATAGCTACAGCAATGTGGTGATTTGAAACCCGAACCAAGCTGTATTAGTATTCATGTAATGGGTTAAAACTTCATGGAATAGGATAGTATATTTATGTTTATGCCGGTAAATGGAACAACCAAGGGGGTTAGCACACGAGCCATCGTCAGATCACCTTGCCCCCACTGTAGCATTACCGGAGCTATTGTAGTGTGTTTGTATGAATTACACGTTCTTTCAATTTGGTAGAACCCATTAATCCCCTGGGTTCAGGCAAAAATTTGATTTTTTATATTGTACACAAATCTGATTTACCTGAAGTCCTTCCTGTTATAGAAGTCCCAAGCAGAAGCGTGGCAAACCACATCGCGGTCGTCTGGTTTGGTAAACATAGTCCCACTCCAGAATTCCTCTGGGCATCGGGCCAACCCCATGTCCCCAAAAAAGTCATCGGCAACATGGAACATCTTCTGGGCATCCCAATTCTGAGGATATGTGAACAACGTGAAATTTCTCTGATAGCTTTTCAAAGCGCAATAAATGACAATTTTTTTTTAGATTTTTAAACACCGAAATAAAATTGAAATGTCACCTGATCAAAGCTACATATCCTGGGTTCTTATAATGGTAAGCACTTCCAAATATAAAACTTCCAAGTTAGATTTTTTAATTCCAGTTTAGAGATTTTTTAATCCTAGTTGTAATAATTATGGTAAGCTGTAGGCAGACTAGGATTCTAATTTAAATCTGTCAGGTTGAGATAGAGGGCTGTTACCCACCTGTTCCACCAATCCGGGTGTAGCATCAGGTCGTGTGATCCCAGAATAAGGCTCCACTAGATTATAAACATCCAACCAACTTTGTGCCCACATATTACCCAACAGATG
>CH002845.1:35839-75834 GCA_000149265.1 Ciona savignyi
AAAGCGGTAGCTCGGAAATACAACTTGCATCAAAGCACAACA
Organism: Ciona savignyi; assembly: GCA_000149265.1. Taxonomy (NCBI): domain Eukaryota; kingdom Metazoa; phylum Chordata; class Ascidiacea; order Phlebobranchia; family Cionidae; genus Ciona; species Ciona savignyi. The sequence goes on from CH002845.1 coordinate 35,882, forward strand.
ACATTATTCTTATCAGTTGTCCCATACACGTGCATCGTGGACAGACGCGCTTAAAACGAACTCACGCACAAAGAAAGTAGGTCACGTTCGCCATGCTGTAATCACGTGGTTTATCGCACCTTTAAATATGACGCAATTATTCCAAAGGCGAAAGAGTTATTTACAGATTAAACACGTTAGTATTTGCAATATGTATTTCACTTAAACAACTATGTTTTTAATTAACACAATGAATGATATCCTATGTGTTCAATTATTTAGTTAGGTAATTTTGCAGTGATTAATTTATTATACTTTTACCTAGGTATAACTGTGTTAAATAGTAAATTAATGTTTAATTCTGCAGGGGCAATAATAGCTAGTCTTGATACCAAACTGGGAAAATAAAAATTGTCTTGTGTTTGGGAGCATTTTTCTCAGCCATTCATTTCAACAACAACCTTCTAGACTATTATCCTCCCTCATGGCAGATAGTGTTTAGAGATGTTACATATGATTAAAAAAATATGTAATGGTAAAATATTGTTTGACTACGTAAATTGCTCTTATCACAGTTTAAAAGCATATGGCTTATTCACTGTAAATTGGAAAATATATGCACAGCATAGCAAATTTAAATACATGGTAAAACATTCTAGAATAGGATTCGAAATTCTAGATTCGAAATGTATTATTCTAGAATATTCTAGAATACCTAACTATCCTATATTGTGCATCCCTATCTAGGAAAAATGGTTAACAAGTGTCTAGAACTTTATATAAATAACTTACTGAAGTTTCTTTCCAGCCTCTTGTGATTGGTAGAAATCACATTTGTATAGTGGTCCCTGATGGTTTGCCTTATCACACATTGCTTTGTAGAATTGAAACTGAACTACAAAGCTCACAAAGTATCTGATAGGGAAAGTATAAAAAACCTGTCTTATATTCAAAAGTCACTTTAATCTTACAAAAATAAATAATGATATGATTTTATTTCTTGAAAACAGAAAAAGATAAAACAGTCAGGATAAAGAATACCAACGACATTGCAATAGTACAATTCATATTTTTCTGCACTGTGAATTCGTAAATGTAAAACAGCAGTAATAATATAAAACAAACTCAATGTAAATTCGAAAATTGTGAAGAAACATTCATTTCCCACCTGATATAAGGAGTGTTTGCTGGAACGTGGTATTTCGCACCAGGGTCAAAATCGATATTGCCATCTCTTTCTACAGGCGGCATTATTCCTTGATAATGCAACCTTGAAAATGACCAAGTTTTATTGGACTTAAGCATAATAACACAGCACATAATAGTTTATAATAGTTTGAACAATTGCAATTTACAGGATATCGGAATATCTTGTCTTCTCTAGCCATGTGTGTTCTTAAATATGTTGCAAACACATTATACTGTGTTTCCAACATCTTGCAAACTACTTATTCTTGCAAGAAATAAAAAATGCCACAAGCGAGTGTAAATTCTATTCATTGCAAATTTGTCACTGACAAGACTCCTCTGTTTACACTAAACTTCTCAAATATTTGTCCAAAGAACACTATAAATTTTCGTGAGATGACGATGCACATTATGGACCGTTGCACTTTGTACCAGGACAACTTCTTAGAAGATATATTACCAAATGATATAGAATTCAAGCTTTTGTTTGGGCAATACTTCCACAAATTGATGGCGCATCCAGTTTATTTGTTTAATATCCTAACAGGGCAAATTTAATCTTCTTTACTTTCTGATAAATCATGATAATGGATTGATTAATGAATAACTTTGGTAATGTTGTTACTTAATTGAAATATTGTAAAGATAAGCTGTGTTTTATTGGGACATCATAATCACAAGTGGGTTTAGAGCACAAACAATTGTCATGTGAATTATCTCCCAACAAAGGTGTTGTACAATTTAGCCTGCAAAAATTAAGAATCATCGTAAGTACGGTAGTTCACAGGTCATGATTATCAATTATGGCCCTTTTGTTGTGTTTCTTGTTGACAAATTGAAATACAATTTTTTTTATAAAAATATAAGTCTTTTTTAAATTCCTTCTCAGATAGCTTAAAATCCATTTAAGATAGGAATATTAAACATTGCAAATTGTATACTGTGCACACCTAAACCACAGGTATTGCAACATGTTGTTTTTTTTTGCTAAAATGATGTGTGGCTCTTATTGAAATGTTTACACTAACAGAAGGTCGAAGGTCAGAGTTATCGGTAAAATAATTAGTCGAGTACATGGGTTTGGAACATTTAAGCTTGGATATGCAAATAATGTTTACCGTAGGTAATCCCACTCCTTTTGATAGTTTGCTTTATCTGTTTTTCCCGAAAAAACGCTCCATCTCCACTTGTCAATCAAAAGTCCAAACGGCAGGAATGCTATTTTGTCCATTGCTTGGCTAAGGAGGTAGTTTATATCAGCCTCATTGTCATCTTGTACCACATCCAACAGTCCGATCTTCTGTAAGTGAGCAGGTGTACTCACAGAAAGTGCAAGTGTGTCTCCAACCTAGGAAGTTAAAGTAATAAAAATCTATTAAAGCAGCCCAGGTTTCTTCTGGATTTTTATGCCTAATAAATCATCTGTTTAAACATTTATTTTTATTTTGAGATGTATTACTTTTTCATGCAGTAACTTTTTATTCAGCAATGTGAACTAAAAATGGGTAATTCTAATATTTGAGCTACGATAGAACAAACCCTCTATTTTATATTTTGGCCCATGGACAACAGATATTAAACAGTCTATCAGTTGTTACTGATTAAATGACAACTGAGTTTAACTTTTATTCAGTTCTTAGTAAAAACATTGTTGTAACGACTAAAGCATTGGTTTTTACCCGGGGGCACGACCCCCCCCCCGGGGGGTACAGAAATTTTTAGGGGGGCGTGAGCCTTAATAAATTTACAACACATTTTTTTTTAATTTTGAGAATCCGAGCTTTGTGAATAAAACTAAATTTTTGCTGCACATGTTTTTTGGTTTTTCTCGATTAAAAGTACAATAGGTAAGTTGTGTTACAATATTTAAAAATATTTTCACATGTATAAAATACGCTTCTTCTTTCCCTGGAAAAACATACAGAGCACAGCATTCAAACACTAGGGGGGTGTAAACTGACATTTATCGCGCAAAGGAGGCGCGGTACCAAAAAGGTTAAGAACCACTAGACTAAAGCATAAATATGTTGGTTACCCCAAAAACACAATAAGAATGCACATGACTAAATTGAATATGATGCAGTAAGTTGCTATATAAGATAAGAGGTTTATCACTTATATTGTGTAATTTTATAACTTTCATTTTCCCCACTACTTTAATAAATATTGATTATTTCAATTTGTCATTATTGTAATAAAGAAGGATGTAAATTAAACTAAACCAGCCTCTTTTAAAAATTAAACAATTTAACTAATTAACATTTTAACCGGAATAAAAAGTTATCAACAACTAAACTATTACCACATACCGCTTCATGAAACCCAGGATTAGCTCCCCCTCTGAACGGAACTGGTAAGTTGGCATACTGCTGGAAGTATTGTATGTGACCCATTTCATGATGGACAGTAATTAGATCTTCCATGTTTACCACTGTGCACATCTTGATTCTGCATGAATGAAAATCGCAAATGTAAAAAAATGCCTAGGCCTATAAATTAATGCTCCTAATTTACATGGCACATTAGCATATATAAATTTACTTCTGGCCATAAAATAATCTTATTCATTCACTAGGCCTATCTAATATAGTGGTTTTAGCAATTATTACTTCAATGTTGACAAACTACTGTACCTGAAGTCCGTTTTATTGTAAAAATCCCAAGCAGAAGCATGGCAAACCACGTCACGATCGGGTGGCTTAACAAACATTGTTTTTGCCCAAAAATCATTCGTCATCGGATCCAAACCAAGTGAGGTAAAAAATTCTTCAGAAGTTTTAAACATTTTCATTGCATCGTAGTTCTGAAAGAAAAGAGTTCAAGATAGAAACTGATATTTATTAAGTTTGGCATAGTATAGTGGATCAAGATAGAACACTTATTGATAGTGCTGGCATAAAGTGTCTTTATAGAAAACTGCTTATGCCATACAGCATGCTCAGTTTTTTTAACTTTAACCAATTTGTGTACATGACCACTACCTTTATCCACTATACTATGCCAAATTTAATAAATATCAGTTCATGTCATAACCAGAAATACAAAAATTAAATTTATTTAGTCCAACAACACATGTAAAGCAATGTATTGGTTTTAGTATTACCATTAAAATATAATTGATCTTACAAAAACGAATTTGATACTCCTTTATTTCAGGGATATTGACAGTCTTGATAACTATATACTAAAAGGGGTATTTTTACATGACAATCACCTGAACTTCCACAAACAAAGCTAAATGCACCCACCTGTTCCAGCATAGCAGGGGTAGCATCGACTCCAGCTTTTCCTTGGTATGGTTCCACCAAACTAAATATATTTCCCCACTGCTGTGCCCACATATTGCCTAAATGTTAAGATATGTTTTTTTAATTTTTAAGGCCATCATTGATAGGCCTATATTTTAGGCACATCATTGGTATCTGCCCCAATGGGCAATAGCTAGTTGGATTAGTACACCGCCTTTTAGCAGAAGGGTTGCAGGTTTTAAACTAGTGGCTAGCTAATCAGTTGTGTCCTTGAGTAAGGCAGTTGAGCGCAAGGTAATTTATATTCCTTTGCAAGCTTCACTTCAGATTTGTTAGACCTGATTAGTGGTTAGGCCTATAAGGTATGTGATGGTACAATATACCTACTCCTTTTAGATAAATGTTAAAAATAATATTTTTACAAAACTCACCCAATAAATGAGCCGGTATTGGAGCTTTAAGGTTGATGAAATTGGGCCCATAGTTTTCATACAGCTTCCTTCGCACGTATGCGTGAAGCTGGCCGTATAATGGCTCGAGCTGCAGAAAATCAAAAATATTTAAGTTTCAATTATTTTTTTCAAATTCTGCGTGTCTAATGTAAAACTAAATCTTTGGTTTAAAGTCGTGTCTGGTTCTAAAGAAATAATTCAATAAACAAATTAAACCATGTTCATGAAACTTAAAAGCAAGTAGGGGATTTTGCTGTAGGTACATTCCGCTTCCTTGTCAATTTCTAAAAAAAGAAAGGACCAACCAAGAGAGCTATGGATTAAATTACAAACCTCAACCCACAAAGCATCAACAGTTTCTTCCAATTTCCCGTCCATTTCATACCAGGACCTCCAATACTCTCCAGTATCGGCAAAACCTTTTATATATAAAAAATTATTTCAAAATATATTAAATCCGGTTATATATAGTTTATTGATTGCGGTAGTTCCTAAAAAATCAGTATTATTCAAAACAGTCAAAATTCAGTGACATAGTTAACCGCACATCGCCTAACTTTAATATATGTTTTTCGTTTTTAGAAACACAAAGTATTTTTTTAATAAGGCCAACTTACCGTCTGCGGCACTAGCTTCGTTTGATAGTGCGACAAATTGTTCGTAGCTTTCTCTGCTTGGTCTGCCGGCAGCCTCGTACCAACCCTTCCACGCCCATTTCAGTTCGTTGTAGTCGCGTGATGTAGCCATAAGTGCCGTTAAATCTTACAAAAAAACATTATCAAAATCCTACTTATATAAACCCAAGTGCTACTAAAACAGAAAAATCAATGAAATCTATTGGATATATGCCTACGTCGAAATCAGGGTCGGTTAAAAGGTACGGCTATCATTGTGTGTAAATACCTATTTATCGATGTCTTTAACCAGACCTTTCGGACGTTGCTTTGTAACACGCATAAAGTGTGCGTATTATAATGGTTTTCTATATATTGGTGTAAATTGGAAGATACCATTGGCAGTTCAAGGCATTATTCTCAAAGACCAAAAATATCCATTGTCGTAGTTACACAACCATACCTGGATCTAAAGGTAGAAGTCGACCGTCGGGCATTTGAGCTGTAGCTGTACTGTACGTTGCTTCCATACCAGCCGTCAAATCGTTGTACTATTATTCAATTGGTATTTAAGCAAAATAAAGACCGGTTAGTGAGGTGGTTTACGGTGATCTGACGATTGCCCGTGTGTTAACCCCCTTGGTTTTCCCCATTCACGGGGATAAACATGAATATCCTATCCTATCCTATCCTATTCTATCATATCCTATCCTATCCTATCCTATCCTATCATAAAGAATGTATTTTAGACTTACCTGATTTTGTTTCTGTTCATCCAAGTTAGCCGTGCTAAGGATCTTAATGCTCTCGATTTGTCGTTTAGCGGCCTCGTCTGGATAACATCAAAGTTTTTAAATTTACCCAAATTGAGCCAAAATGTGTGTTTTTAGGTCTGTATTCGTATATTTAAAACAGGTTAACCGCAGTAAACGCGTTTCTAATATCGTCTAAAAATGCGTGTTTTAGTTTCAATTCTCTTGGTTTTACCAATATACATTAATTAAAACCAAATAATATTTTTTTCTGTATTTTAAATATAAGTTTGTACACTAATCCATTGTGAATAATAATTACCGGTAATTAGTGAAGTATCTGGAAAAAGGGTCTTCGCCTTCTCCCCGTATTGTTTGGTAAAGGCAGCAGATATCAGGTTTTCAGCGTTCTGTATAAAAAATCGAAACTATATAAATTGATCAGCTTGCTTCCTTACGCCATCGCTAAATAAGCGACTCGATTTGGCAGCAGCATATTAGATTTACGATTTAATGATAAAATCCATATTCCTATAAATCCAGTTTTGATTAATTTTATTGGAAACATGTTTTGCTGCATCTTGTAATTAATTCTTATAATCGTGACGTCGTTGTGAGTATCTGTAACTGAACATTGATGAAATAAAAAAACAAGCGACCTGGTTACGATAAGCTATCAAGAAACAGTACACAGAAATGCTGGTGTAATGAGAAAATCTAAACACAGCTTTCTTTTTTAATAAAATTGTTTATGCAGCTGTAATTAATATCAATTGTTTTAGGTAAATGCGCAAGTAACTTTGTAATTTAAAAACAATAACGTTTATACCATAGCTTGTAAGGTTTCGTTTCTTATATCGGTGTTGTAATTCCAGGCTGCGACATTTGAATCAAAATATACCGGTTGGGCGTCGATACTATAATTTGCCGCAAACTCAATTGCATCGCTGTTGACATCTCCGTAAACCAACCTTAAAAAAACAATGGTTAAAACAAATAGTTTTGAAATGTCCAAATCGGCATAATGTGTAAAAAAATTGAAAGCACTATTTTTGTCTAATGGAGACATTACTATCAAACATTAACATGTTTTCAGCTAAATTATCACATCATTAAGATATGGGTTAGCTTCTAATCACAACGTAATCCGACGACTGCGGGCGTATATATTGCCCGCTGTGTTTTTCGCTACTATCAGTAATAAGCATGAACACCCGGAATCAGTGGAACCGTTTAATGAATGATAATTCACTTTTCCTATTAAGTTATATACTTGATGCTAAGCATAGAATCATTGAATGCAATTGGTCGGGAATTCCTTTCGAAATCAGCGATAAAACAATAATCGACTTTTTAAATTTAAAGTTTTTCCTTTTACATTACTTTAAAATTAAAACTTAATACAATAGATAGTACAATAAACTTATTACTTTTGACTTACCCAACCAATATGAAAGCGAGGTAAACAGCACCCCAAAACGATTTCAGCATTATTTATTCTCCTCTATGTTCTTTAAAATACTTTTATTTAGTTTTTACAAAATTTAAAGTAAAACTTTTAAAAGTCTAAAGTAAAACTTTTAAAAGTCTAAAGTAAAACTTTCAATTCTAAGATTCATATCTATCACAATTCTATATGCGGCTAACTGTATTTTTAAAAATAATTTAAATGTCCTAAAAATTTGGCCGCCGATCTTAATTGGGCAGTTGGTCTGATCGCTATTGGCATCGAAGTGCTGTGTTTCAATACCTTTATAGGTCGCTGGAACTGGTAAATCTATAAAACCAACTCTTCATCACACATTAACCAGCAGAAAATCGTTGACGGCTTCTGCAGTATGTAAACAAAGCCCTGGAGAGCAGACCTGGTACCATTTAATTTCACCATCATCTTTTATCTAGGTATGTAAATAAAATCAGCCAACCGAGACAATATTCTGCAAATGCATAAATACCGCGTCTACGCTTTACTTTAAAAGCCTTTGCAATTCAAGATTAAGACACTTACGACTTTTTAACTATTACCAACCTTTTAATATATGAATGTCATGGTGGCTAAAAATATTTATTTTGGGAATGCAAGACAAACATTTACTTTAATATTGACGTCTAAACGGGATTACAAAACAACGTCCGCAAGCATTATGCGTGTTATTTATTGGTGACATAATTTGTATTCGTCTTTGCATGTTGACCTACGCAACCCTGCTTATGACGACATAACGCACCCTCGTGATCCCAAGTAATAATAGTAACACATGAATCATCCGATAGACATGATTATACACAGTAAAGTTATACGTATTGCACTTAAAATGAAAGAAATTTATCTATGTACAAAGACAACTTCCACGATATAAACAAAACGTATCACTGTAATTCATAATTGCACGGAAATTTGATCAGATCGTAATCTATAAATTTTAATTTTTAAAAACACATTGATAAATTCATCCATGAAAACTTATACAAAATATTGCAATTTCGAAAAAACTCTTTGTCATTGAAAGCAATTTTAGCTATTTGGCCGATTGGCTAGGCTTGCGCGTATTGTCGTGTTCAGCTGTTGACGTCACCCATGTACTCGGCCTCCTGAGAATGTTGTCACAGCATGGGAATAATCGATTTTTCCAGTTTTGAAAGGAATGCAGCAATAACGCTAGATGGAGCAATAGATTACTTCCCAAGACAATGTTGGTGACGTAAACCGTTTGTGATTTGTAGAGGGCGATGAAAGTGTATCCAACTATATTTGCCGCTACACATATAGTCATTGTAACCACTAGTCTCTTTATCAATGGCAGAACGGATTTCGAATTGATACCATGACTTATCATGCGCTTACGATGTAAGTGTAACGGATATATGAAGTAAAATAGCAAGCAACCTTGGCAGAGGCTGGTCGTGGTGATCAAAGCAATCCATTTTGCAATTGAAGACGGTAATCCCGATTTTTCGCAGCCAAGAGCAGTAGTGCGGTACGGCGGGGCAGAGAGAAATATACCGGTGTCGATAACGGTCATTGCAACAAGAAGAGCGAAAGTCACTTGACTGATCAGTCGAAGGGGTCGACCGATGTTACCACGAACCGCAGACTTAAGATAAAATGCTTTCAGCATTCGCAACCAAAACACTGAATAGATACACATAAGCGACAGACCGAAACACGTAACTTTGGTCTTCTCATAAATGGTGCAATAGGGCTCATATTGTCTTGTAATGAGAGGAATCTCTAACACGACGTACAACAGAACTGCTAGCGCCGCCAAGAGGCTGATGTAGTCGATTAGGCCGCGTTCAAAGATTTCTAAAAAAAGAAACGCAATTATAACTTTGAAAGAACTGCTTTGTGGCAATGGCTCCATTTTCAGTAATATATTTTTAAACGGTAAGGTTTATCTCGATTTAGTTACATATGAACCCTTCCGCTCACATGACTTATTGCTATTAAATGGAAAGGTAGTGTATTTGAAACCATCGACTACTTAATCACATCCTGTCTTTAGACAAGGTATTCAGTGGCGGTCGACTAAACAAAATAATAATAGGTTGAACAAAAACTGTTAAATATATATATTTAGTATTCAACACACAATCTAATTACCAGACGTTCAACTAGAGATTTTATAATTAGTGATGTTGTGTTAAATAATGCCGCCATGTTTTTTTATCTGACAATAAAGATAAGAGTATAAGCAATAACATGTACATGCTAGCAGTGCGATACCCATTATATGAAAATTGTATTTTGTGCTAGTCAATGAATTTTTTTTGTGTTAAGCTGTATAAACGTGCCTTGTGTCAAAAATACAGTTAAGATTAAGTATATGGTAGGTTCATTCATGTGTAGAACACCTTTGTGTTAGCTATTATTTGTGCACAATGCATTTTGCCTCATGTCGCAATTCATAGAGCTTCCTGCTGTATTTTGCTTGGTAGGCTATACATTGCTAACAAAGTTTATTGTTCATTATAGTTTGCAAATATACACTTCACAAAGGAATGCAGCACCAGCAAAATGTTAAATGGATACTTCACCAAGAAATGCAGCACCAGCAAACTTTCCCCGCTAATTAGTTTAATTACCTTTTTGTGAACGTCACTTATTTATGACTTATATCACCACATACCTGATAACTTTATTTTTTTCTTGACCACACGATACACCATTGTGACGATCACATAAATGATTAATGTGCACGATACGAACGAAAATATCTGGGAAGTCAACCATACTGCTTTAACGTCATTCCATGTTAAAGAACTGTTGCTCTTATCTGTAGAGTTTGAGTTGTATGCGTAGGTCGTTGCATCAGAAATACTTGTAAATGCTAGCGTTTCCATTGATCAGAATACTCGTTAAACCATATTAGGCCTAAGAAGAGTCTCGCCTGCAACAACGTATCTGTTAAAAACTAGAGACACCGTTAGCCTCCACCACTGGAAAAAAAATCTTTCTGCTAAGCTAGCAACATAAATAAGTTTGTAATGTCAGCAAATTTGCGTCAACGTGCAACGTTTCTGTAACAAATTATACTTAGAAGGCGAAACACATAGGTGATCTAATATGAACCATATTTACTTGATTCGTCATGCAGAAATGGACACAAAGCCACGGTGACGTAATCTAACCACTCCAAAATCAGCAGTGTGCTGACAGATCGAGAACAGTTTTATTTTTCGAATTCTGGCTCTTCAGAATGCAGTATTGATATAATGAAGATACGTTTTACCACGTTCTTTATCGTATACAACGCAGTGTAATAGCTCGAGTAACTCGACTTTGCACAAAAGGCTGTTAATAAAAATGATTATTGTATTCTATCCACAAATGCTACTTCACCTTGTATGATTGTCCAATAAGAAATCTTTGAATTGCAAAAGCGTAGATTTTGATATTATATACTATTACTTATAAATACATTAATTTGCTTTAACATTGAAGATTTTGTTCGGGAAATGTCGTCATCACGATTCATACATACTTTACTTTTTACAAAATGATACTGCATTACTTTTAAAGGACAAAGTTAACAAAGTATATTACTATATAAAGTTCATTTTACAGCTCTTTACGACAGAAATCTATATATGCCTTATATATTTATTGAAATCGGTTCAGTCAAACTCGGGTTGGCGCTGATACGGTGCTTGTGGTTTCAGAAAGAAAAAAAGGCTTAAAACTATCCTAAATCAAGATGTACCTTTTGCTGCACTATAATTATATTGACTTCCTTATATTCCCTGCGATCAAATGTCTTCTTCGACGCCCAACTCGGATAGCATATTCATGTTTATCCCCGTGAATGGGAAAACTGTAGCATTTCGTATATACTATATTTGTTTTAATTTACCTTATGTCCTAAATATTTTGTGTTTTTATGTCGTTTATTTTTGCGTTTCAAGTTTACCGACTCTCACGTTTTATTACTTTGTACGTATAATTATCACCTTGTACGGGCCTTTGTATTTTTGCCGTTTAAATCATTAACATAGTTTTTCCACCTAATTTCCCACAGTTAGTCAAACGTGCAGATGTGAAACGTCTGGCACGTAAACTTTTCGCACCTTGTAAAATTCCCTATATATTCTGGAAATTTAAATTACCTATAATAACATACCTCAACCTAAGTAACTTGCGCCAGACTATATAATTCGCATTTAGAATAAGTAACCTGCATCACAAGTATTTAAAGACGTAAAATACAATTATACTAAAGTAAGGAATCAGAATTTGGAATTGATAAGAGATTAGGCAACGAAACAAATATTTGCCACTATAATTATTAGTGGGTGTTCTGTGGAGAATAGACTTTCCGCTGCGCAGCTCGCGAACGACCGTTAGGCAGCCAGCCTAAACAAGCTCAGCTAACGCCCCGGTCAGTAAACAACACAAAAGAAAGCGCGAGCCCATAAAACCAAGGGAGTTAACACACGGGCAAACATCAGATATCACCTCGCGCCTACCGTCGGGTTACCGAAGGTATCGCAGTGTGTTGTGTATGATACATACATTTTTTTTTAATTTGGTAGAACCCATTAATCTTCTGGGTTCAGGCATTGTTCTTTAAGTGCTTGCCCAAGGACACCGCCGACCAGCTAGCGACCAGTTTCGTACCTGCAACCTTCCGGTTGAAAATCGTCGGAAGTTTGCCCCTATGGAAGGACTATAATCTGGACATACACCTATATGTATAAATACCCGCTTTCGTCCGTGTCTGCTTTAAAAATACGTTTAATATACTTTATGCTATATTTGTATTGCGTAGTTGTCTAAACATGAAATTAATATTATTAGAAAACATAATGTGTTTTGCTGTATGCAGAAACTGATTATTTCTTAAAAATAATAATCTCTCACATAAAGCTAAGTCAACTGCTAAAGAAGTTATAGGCAACAAGTGACAGCAAATATATTTGATTTGAGTAAGTTGTATATACTATACCTTAATTACCAATAAGACACTCCAGTCAAATCACTTTTATGAGGTTAATGCGCCACCTGACTGCCGAAGCGTATCAGATTTGAAACTGGTCACTAGCTTGTCGATTGTGTACTTGGACACGGCATAATTCCTGACCCATTGTGCTTGGTATTTAGCGGATAAAACCCCAAACCTCTTTTTACTTTGAATGTTCAGCTGATTCAACCAAGTAAAAGAAGTGCATTAAATTTTATATAAAGATTTTAATGAATTGTCCGGAGTATATTATGTAACAATAAAATGTGGTTAGTTTAGTTTAGTTTATTTTTTGTTTCCACGATGAAAACATAAAGCAGCCACTTTGATAAAAAATTGTAAAACGGGAAAAACACGGCAAAACGACAGTCGCTAGAACACGTCTAAAAAGCAATAAATTATTAAATTTCGGTCTAATAAGATGTGGCCGCTCAACAAACAAATAAATAAATAAAAATGAAAAATAAATGTTTTTTAAAATGTACACTATTACACTAATCCTTGAAAAAAAAGCGTGCGGTAAAGCTACCCATGCAATGAGGCAGCCGGCTTTAGGAGAAGGGGTGGTCCGGAAAGTGGGGGCCACAGTGGTTATGAGGATAATAGGGCTTTAATAATGTGTGTACTTCAAAATTACCCAACTCGTTTCTTAAAACAGGCAAGTCGATAACAGAAGGGAGAAGGTATATCTACGGCATGGCGCGAGTTGATTATATACAGTTAATCTTAAGAATAATTAGAAGTTGTCAACAATATGTTGAGTTATCATTATTTGTAAACTACATGTTGAACGCTGTATTGTTGCTGAAATGTAATTGTAAGCCGAACGGAATACCACACTGTCAAAATTTTAAGTAATTCTAAAAAAATAAAAAAAATCGTTATGGAATGGTTTTTGTTTTTTCTTTTATCCTAAACTTTTCTGTGCTGTTTAAACAACAATACTATCTAGAATTTACTGTTTTAAAGAACAAGATATTAAAAAGAAGAGATTGTTACGATCTTCACCGATAAGTCGGTGGATCATGATGATCCGGTATTTGTGTGTGATATAACCAGCTGGATATTCAACTGGTGCGACTAAGTTGCAGTGGATTAACAAAATTAATCATTGTGATAGAAATAACAACTTTATTAAATGATGATTAAAAAATTTAAAAATTAACAAACTTTTCATTCTCGTTTCTTAAAATAGCGTTTTGGACAAGTTCGAAATGATCATGTGACCAGTACGTTGCTGTCACTGTTAACATATTTTTTCCAATCCCACAAATGTATTATTGTGGGCCTACGTCATTTATAGATTCGTGTGGTAAAGGTGTATCAAATGACGCTCAGTGTTGACTAACCTATTTTACACTGCACCTAAAGAATGTGGTAAAGTAAGGACAATACCAAAGGCGGAATTGTATCTGTTAAATGTTTAGTTTAGTTTTAGTTTATTCATTTTTGCCCCAGTTTTTAAAAATGTCAAACGAATATAATCACGATACGGGAACGGGAAAAGACGCAGAAAACGAACAGTCGTTAAAACATGGTAGTAAAAAGGATATAAATTAATAAGTATAGCGGACGCGGCCGCCAAACCTAGGTGAAAGAACAAATTATCCTACGCTAACGTAACCCAAATGTGGCGATTTTAATATAATTTAACCGCTTGGGCTTCCTAACCAAATCTACATGCCTGTTTACGACACTTTAGGGAAGATTAAAACGAGTAATGCCATGACTTAACATCTGGTATCAACACTTGTGCAAAAGGGATAATCTGCGGAAATAGGTCACATGGCCGATGTGCCCTGCTTCTATTCTTTAATTCTCGAGAGGCGGCCGAAATTAACTATGACACAAACTGTTGCACGCTCTAAGTTCAACCACATGACCATCCCACACCCTGTTTAAATTAAGTTAAAATAAAATTCGGTTTCTAATTTTAGAAATATGGGCAGAAACCATTGGGTATAGGTAACCAAATTTTACACATTTTAAGTGCCTATTACATGTTTTCATAAAGTTAATGGTAGAGTGAACAAACATATCAGTTGAGAATTAGTTCCTCTTTTTTGTTTAACAATACATGTAGCGCGAAACAGCGTCCTTTAATAAATGTTACGCTTACGCAACTTGGTATGCCGGTAAAGGACCGACATTTCTCAGTATTGTACGCGTATTATCGCAGTTTACTGTTCGGTGTCAATTTTGACAGCCAGAAATAAAAAAACAACATACAAATTAGAGAGAAAGTAACATGAAAGAGACCAGGTTAAGTTAATACTTAAAACAGAGTCGGGATAGTAGGATATATCAGTAAACCAAATAGCAACGATAGTTATTTAGTCACCGGGCAACACTGTAAATAAGCGCGCCAAACAGGTTTGAGAAAAACGCAATGATGTCATCAGAGAAACTTCTAGAAGCCATCGCGAACAATCGAGTCACGTTTTTCATTGGCTAAAAGAACGTGCTTCCACGTTGGTAAAGCATCAGTTCCTTCTAACCGTCGTGGAAGTTGGTTGTAGTTAAAATGTTGAGTTTATAATACTAGTAACCGGCCAGTAAACGTACATAGCCTCCTGCTTTTATGTATGGTTATTGGTCGTCTAAAGATGAATTAACCATTCGGTTATGTTTTGCAGAATCGTGAGCAAGGTTATTTAATTAGTTCCAAATTTACCAAACTAAAAAATGTCAAAAGGTCCTGCTGTAGGAATTGATCTTGGGACAACCTATTCCTGCGTTGGTGTGTTCCAACATGGAAAGGTAAGCGTTTGATACTTTTTAAGGAGGTTAACATTCCTTTATTTAATTCAAATGTACTTCAGGTCGAAATTATTGCGAACGATCAAGGTAACAGAACCACACCAAGTTATGTAGCTTTCACTGACAGTGAACGATTAATTGGAGATGCTGCAAAAAATCAAGTTGCCATGAACCCAACCAACACGGTTTTTGGTAAGTTTTTTTTTAATTTAAAAACGATAGTTTCAGTTAAATGTCACCATACCTTTTTTAATGGTAGAATGTGTGATTATACCAAAACTGAAAGTAGTTTCAACGAATAAGTGTGCCACTAATCATGAATTCATCATATGTTTTAAATGTGAAATGGTCACCCAATACTCCTTTATTTCAGATGCAAAGCGCTTGATCGGTCGACGTTTTGATGATGCCACTGTACAGTCGGACATGAAACATTGGCCATTTAATGTTAAGAATGAAAGTACCAAGCCAAAAGTCTCCGTTGAATACAAGGTTTGATTTAAAATTTAAATTATGAGCTTTTTATTTAAAAAAAATGATTTTTACACTTCATTTTCTTAAATTTATTTCGTTTCAGGGTGAGACAAAAACCTTTTTCCCGGAAGAAATCAGCTCCATGGTTCTTCTTCGTATGAAGGAAACTGCAGAGGCATACCTTGGCAAAACCGTCACTGATGCAGTTGTTACTGTCCCCGCCTATTTTAACGATTCACAGCGTCAAGCTACAAAGGATGCCGGAACTATTTCTGGACTCAACGTTCTTCGAATTATTAATGAACCAACAGCAGCTGCCATTGCTTATGGTTTGGACAAAAAGGTAAATGGGTGGTTTTGGTTGAAGATCAATATTTATATACATTTGATTTTTGTATGTATAATCATTTTTTTGTCAGGTTGGTGTAGAACGCAATGTACTGATTTTCGATTTGGGTGGCGGCACCTTTGATGTCAGTATTTTGACCATTGAAGATGGAATTTTTGAGGTCAAATCCACTGCTGGAAACACTCATCTTGGAGGTTCGTATGCATAATACGAAAAAATACAATATGGTTCATGTGTTATTTGTGTACAGTGTTGTGTATTTTTACATACAAATTTTATTATTTTGTATTTTGCAATTATACTACTTGGGTAAAAATGCTTATTTCTTCATAGGTGAGGATTTCGACAATCGCATGGTAAACCACTTCGTTGCGGAGTTCAAACGAAAACACAAGAAAGATATTACCACCAACAAGCGTGCTCTACGTCGCTTGAGAACTGCAAGTGAACGTGCAAAGAGAACCCTTTCTTCATCTGCACAGGCTAGGTGTGTAAATGAACTCTAGTTTTTTTGCTTTTGTCCATTGCGGTCTAACAAAACTTTTGTATTTGCAGCATTGAGATCGACTCTCTCTTTGAGGGAATTGATTTCTACACTTCGGTAACCAGAGCTCGATTTGAGGAACTGAACTCCGATCTGTTCCGTGATACTTTGGAACCAGTCGAGAAATCTTTGCGCGATGCTAAGATGGGAAAAGATCAGGTTGGTAATTGTGTTAAAATAGATTTTAGAAATTCTAATGGTGCTTGTTTTTAGATCCATGACATTGTATTGGTTGGAGGTTCGACAAGAATCCCCAAGATCCAAAAGCTTTTGCAAGATTTCTTCAATGGAAAGGAACTCAACAAATCCATCAACCCTGATGAGGCTGTTGCTTACGGAGCTGCTGTACAAGCTGCAATCCTTAGTGGTGATAAATCTGAGGAGGTTCAAGATCTTCTTTTGCTTGATGTTGCTCCACTCTCTCTTGGTATCGAGACCGCTGGAGGAGTGATGACTTCTTTGATCAAGAGGAACACCACTGTCCCAACAAAGCAATCTCAGATCTTCACTACATACTCTGACAACCAACCTGGTGTGCTCATTCAAGTGTTTGAGGGTGAACGTACCATGACGAAAGACAACAACCTTCTTGGTAAATTTGAACTTTCTGGAATCCCACCAGCACCACGTGGAGTGCCCCAGATTGAAGTCACATTTGACATTGATGCCAATGGCATCTTGAATGTGTCTGCTGTCGATAAGAGCACAGGAAAAGAAAACAAAATTACCATCACCAACGACAAAGGTAATTGTTTTACAACAAATTTCTTATATGCTGCAAATAATTATAGAAAATTAAAAATAATTGTATTTTGTGTCCAGGGCGTCTCAGCAAAGAGGAGATTGAGCGAATGGTCAATGAGGCAGAGAAATACAAGGAAGAGGATGAAAAGCAGAAGGACAAAATTCAAGCAAAGAATGGTTTGGAATCCTATGCTTTCAACCTTAAATCCACTGTAGAAGATGACAAGGTCAAGGATAAGATCTCGGAAGAAGACAAATCCACAATCCTTAAAAAGGCCAAGGAAGTCTTGGACTGGTTGGAAAGCAACCAGGTTCGTAAATTTACTTTTTCATTGCAACTTTTAAGCCAATAGTTCGTTTTGTCATAAATAGTAAATTTATTTTACAGACCGCAGAAAAGGACGAGTATGAATATCAACAGAAAGAACTAGAAAAGATTGCCAACCCAATCATTACCAAGCTGTACCAATCTGGAGGTATGCCAGGTACATAGGACAAGTTGTTAAACACCCGCTTTCATTTAAGAGTTATTTGTGATGAAACACTTTTTGTGTCTAGGCCTCTGAACCACCATGTCGATGACTAGAGTCTCTGATATTGCTCTTATAATATTTATTTCTGTTTGTTTTGCTACTTTCTATATAACAAGCAATTTTATTTAACAGAGGGTGCTGGAGGTATGCCAGGTGGAATGCCTGGAGGTATGCCAGGTGGTTTCCCTGGTGGCCCAGGAGGACCACCCCCACCAAGCGGCGGTGGCGCAGGAGGCCCAACCATTGAAGAAGTAGACTAAACCAGTTCCCCTTATCACCTCCCAATCATAGTTGATTCTTATTTTGATTCAAGTTCATTTCTATTTCTACAAAGTCTAATACAATTACTGGAAGAAAAGGCCTGCGAATTTCGCATGTATTATTGGTTCTATCTTTATGGATTGATGTTCTGCATTTGTCATAATTTTTGTATGAATAAATTTCATTTGTTGTGAACCCTCGTATGTACATAGCTCAAAAGTCTGCCCATATTTCGTTGGGTAAACGGCCGTAAGCCCGATTGGTGTATCGAATTATATATAAAAACTGTTCAAGTAATGGACCTACTACTTTAAACTTTGACTCAGTATTTTTTATTATGTAAAATTATTTAATCGGAAAGCCTTCGATTAACTCGCAAAACAAAGCGGACCAATTAGCATCAATGTCAACACCGGTTACTTAAATATGATTTATAATATAATTATACGATTTATAACTTTACAAAAAAAAAGGTTTATATAGTTGTTTATCCATTGTATTTTCCATTGCTGCAAAATGAGTAAAACTTTTCAGATTGTATGTTATACCTAATGTTTTTTAGCGTAAGTCAGTTAAAAACAGTTTTTTGGGGGGCAAGTTTCGGTTTATATTTCACACCACGAGACATTGTCCAGCTTCAGCTGTTAGGATGGTTGGTTATTTGATTTTGTGAATTAGCCTGAAAATAATTCATGTGTATCGTTTTACTTCAGAGCAAATTGTTTTGCAGTTTAAGGATGTTTGGAAACTTAGAAACTATAACATATCCCACAGATTAGTCTGGTGGTTAAGTGCGTCGCCTTTCAGCCGAAGGGTTGCAGACTTGAAACTGGTCGCTAGCTAGTCAGCTGTGTCCTTGGGCAAGGCACTTAACGGACATTTCCAGCGGCCTTAACGGGTTCTACTTGATATAGGCACGCGTGAATCAAACATAAGACAGTGCAATAGCTCCGGTAACCCGACGGTGGGCGCGAGATGATCTGACGATTGCCCATGTGTTTACAGTTAACCCCATTGGTTTTACCATTCACGGGAATAAACGTGAATATCCCATACAGCAACGTGGAGCGAATTATAGGGCATTTAATTTTTTCCCATAATTTTTTTACACCCTTCGCAGGTGTCTCTCCACAGCGTGCAAGCCATTCCATTGTTTAAGGTAACCCGAAAACCTTTATTCACGCCCTCCAGTGGTGAGACTGAAGACTGCGCTGGCTAACCGCACTATTACAGAGTAATACGATTCTCGCAGCTCAGACCGGGCCGTTCGAATTCCCACATTATCGAAGTAATGTAATTCTGGGGCCGGGAGAGGTGAGTAGACCTATAGGTCCCGTTCATACCTAATAAATACAGCAAGAAAATTTTCTTACCTTATTCATTTACTTCTTCTATATAGAGGAAAGTGTGTTTATTAGTTACAAACCCGAATTTTATTATCGAACATAACGGGTTTTATGTATATTTCAAGTCCAAGTAAATTTATTTGAAATTTAGGAGTCTAGTCTAAGTCTTTAACATAGTAAGTAAAGTGCAAGTACAAGTTCTGAAACAAGTAATTTTCCAAAAGAATTAAGTCAAGTCTTAATAAAATACCTTAAGTCGCCTCAGCACTATCTTTAACTCTATTAACATCCCACATGCAAAATAACTGTCTAATAATACCTAAAATTTGTCACTGTTAATTATGTTTTGTCATAGGGTGTGTGGTGTATTGGACCGTTACAGCAACGACATCTTATTCACCTGCCTAAAAATAACTAAGCTGGAAACACGAAATGGTTGCGTGTTATCATACTGGTATGAAGACCCTCAGTCAACAAATCGGGAACTGGTGTAATTGTTTCTTTGGTTCTTTCTACATCTCTAATGATGAATAAGAAATGGGATATGTGGTATGTTATACTTCTTCCACACGACTGTCATTTCATTGGAGATATATACCACTATAAAACCGCTAAAATACGGATAAAAACGCAAAAAAATTTAGAGTGAATGAAATTAGCTTTGCACCGAATACAAAAATATTCTGTGTGGGTTTATTAACGGCTGCGAAAAAGTTCCCCTCAATGTGCAAAAGAGACGAACAAATGGAGAACACTTAAAAATACATTGCACCATCCTCACGAAACAGCGGTCATATTTAACCGAAACTATTGGTAGAGTCGTTTAAATAAACTCGTGCTAAAAGTATGGAACCCTTTGTTTGGTTTTGATTGGTTCGCAAAGAGAAAGTGAGTACAAGCGGATCGGAACACGTTGATTATTATAAATTAGTTTAGCTCGAATGTGGCATCACGTTTATGGTTTCGACAGTGTAATGGAAACATTTGGTCGTGGCCACGGCAGACAATGCTTCGTTACGCGCGATTAATTTTGGACGGAATCCACCGAAATCGAACCACGGAGAAGGCGAGACACAATGCTGTTGTGCAACGTGTTTTCCCAACACTAAACTTTATAAATATAAGGTAATTCCACCTCTTGGAAATTGTCATATGCCAGTTGAGTTTCCGCGAAGGTTATTATGGGTCCCATTTGAAAAAATGGGACACATATTGTTTTTGTCCGTTTTTTTTTTTTCTTTTTTTTTTTTTTTTCTTTTTTTTCTTTTTTTTTTTCTTCGTCAAACGCTTGACAGGCATGGCATGGCGCCCCGACATCTACCAGAAGGAATAATGGAATCGCAATGAAACTTGGTGATTTTTTAGACAACATGGCCTAGATATGCAGAAACTAAAATTTGGGGTAATAAATTCAGGGGAATTCCCCTTGGACGTTAAAAACCAAAACGGTCATTTTTTTCTAAAAAATGAGCTTTTTAGGCCATAGCGCTTGAACGGCTGCTCCAATTTAAATCAAATTTGGTGGAATGTTAGTGCACTAGTCACTGATTTAACACTTAAAAGAAATAAAAAAATTACCTAGGGAAATACCCTAAAAATTAAACTTTTGCTGTTAAATGATAATTGTGACAGGCATGCTATGGCGCCCCGACATCTACCAGAAGGAATAATGGAATCGCAATGAAACTTGGTGATTTTTTGGACAACATGGCCTAGATATGCAGAAAACAAAATTTAGGGTAATAAATTTAGGGGAATTCCCCTTGGACGTTAAAAACCAAAACGGTCATTTTTTTCTATAAAAATAGCTTTTTAGGCCATAGCGCTTGAGTGGCTGCTCCAATTTGAATCAAATTTGGTGGAATGTTAGTGCACTAGTCACTGATTTAACACTTAAAAGAAATAAAAAAATTACTTAGGGAAATACCCTAAAAATCGAATTTTGTTCTCTAATTATGATTGTGACAAGCATGCCATGTTGCCCCGAAATCTAGCAAAAGAAGTAATAAAATCGCAATAAAAATTTGACATTTGTAACAGAACATGGTCTAGATAAGCAGAAACCAAAATTTTGGGTAATGAATCTAGGGAAATTCCCCTGAGACGTTAAAAACCAAAACATTTTTTTTCTAAAAAATTAGATTTTTGGGGCATAGCGCTTGAACGGCTGCTCTAATTTTGATCAGATTTGGTTAAATGTTAGACCATTAGACACTTTAGGCCAATTAAAAGAAAGAAAACATTTGCTTAGAGTAATTCCCCTAAAACCGAAGATATGTTCCTGAATTATGATTGTGACAGGCATGCCATATCGCACTGACATCTCCAACAAGGAGTCGACAAATCACATTAAAACTTTAAGAATTGTTACATAACATGGCCAACATATGTAAAAACAGAAACTCATCTACTAAACCTAGGGGAATTTCCTTTATTTCATTACAGCGCTTAAAAAGGTTTAATTTCAAACATTTAAGGTAAAATGTTCGTAAATTAAGATGTTTATTCTTTTTTTAACTACACATTGAAAGGAAGTTTGGTTGGACAACTATGGGACCCATGCGTTTATGCTTGCAGAAACAAACTACATACTCAGTGTATAAAATACTTAAAAGAAATAAAAAAATTACTTAGGGAAATACCCTAAAAATCGAATTTTGTTCTCTAATTATGATTGTGACAAGCATGCCATGTTGCCCCGAAATCTAGCAAAAGAAGTAATAAAATCGCAATAAAAATTTGACATTTGTAACAGAACATGGTCTAGATAAGCAGAAACCAAAATTTTGGGTAATGAATCTAGGGAAATTCCCCTGAGACGTTAAAAACCAAAACATTTTTTTTCTAAAAAATTAGATTTTTGGGGCATAGCGCTTGAACGGCTGCTCTAATTTTGATCAGATTTGGTTAAATGTTAGACCATTAGACACTTTAGGCCAATTAAAAGAAAGAAAACATTTGCTTAGAGTAATTCCCCTAAAACCGAAGATATGTTCCTGAATTATGATTGTGACAGGCATGCCATATCGCACTGACATCTCCAACAAGGAGTCGACAAATCACATTAAAACTTTAAGAATTGTTACATAACATGGCCAACATATGTAAAAACAGAAACTCATCTACTAAACCTAGGGGAATTTCCTTTATTTCATTACAGCGCTTAAAAAGGTTTAATTTCAAACATTTAAGGTAAAATGTTCGTAAATTAAGATGTTTATTCTTTTTTTAACTACACATTGAAAGGAAGTTTGGTTGGACAACTATGGGACCCATGCGTTTATGCTTGCAGAAACAAACTACATACTCAGTGTATAAAATACAAATTGTGGTTAGGGACCCTGTAGCATGAATATATGGCATACAAAATGTGTTTTACAAATGGTGGTGGTTAAACACGTGGTTGACACTCTCTAGTTACATTTAGCTTGGTCTCGATATTTATATCCTATTGTAGAGCGGCTTTTGGCCCAAGCACTTGATAGGTTTATTTCTAGTAAAATTTATAACGTCTCTGCACATTGAATAGTATGGAATTGTTAGTGTCTCACTAGAGTGCTGATTAGGCTAGTGATGCACTTCCAACTATAGATATTGCGTTGCAAGAGTGTAAATTGATGATTAATCTACCATTGTTTAAATGCGAAGCTGAGATTGAAACGTCGTCAGTTCTTCGTTGAGTTTTGCAGCATTTTAAAAGTTATGAAACTTAAACATCATTCGAGTTGTTTATCCAACTAAAACAAAATGCCATGACTGGTTTTGAAGAGTTTAATGTGTTATAATTTATTTTGCAGATATTGTAGGCTACGTTTTGCGATGTTAAATCAAGTATATAATTCCTCTTTAAATCAACTCAACGAGACGGAAGAACAAGACAAAGGCAGTTTATTGGACCAATGGATCGTTACAACAACTTTGTCGGCAGCCTGCTGCATCTTTGTTACTTACTTGACCGTAGCTCTATCCGTCCATGCTAAAAAGAGAAAACTTATTTTCTGTCAAGGTAATTTCCGTTAACGATAATTGTTTTTATATAGATATGTTCCATGTACATTAGTTTGATTCTTGTTCTTTAATAGATACTTCTGCTGGCAAACACAGACCTGGGCCTCAACTTTTAAGCTCCCTTACTATATTAGGGTGTCTCGCCGAAATCGTATACTTCGTCGTTGGGTTTATTCCATTACATCACTATGGGGAACCGTTCTGCGCTGTTGGACAAAAGATCACCATTTGTTGTGGGGTTATAGTACTGGGGTGCGTGTATTTCGGTTTGTGGTTCCGACTGTACTCGATATTTTACCACAACCAATTGATCAAAAAGAACCTGCACAAATCTGTACGGTTTATCAGCAAACTCAGCTTTGGGTTTTACGTCATAATGTTGGTAACCAACGCCATAGTATTTCTATGGGCTCCTAGTTATAAGACGACTTCGAACGGTTGCCTTAAGGTAGAAAAGAAAGGCAGTTCCACTGTAAAATGGAGCCTTATGGTGTCTTCGACTGTTATATTTCAAGCCACTTTTCTGTTTTTATTTATCTACCCCCTTTGGCTGCATAGAAAAAACAGTCTTCATCAAGGTTTCGATTCCAAAAGAATTATTCCGATTATAAAACGTGTTTTAGTGACGTCTTTGATCTGCATAATATCAGATGCCGCAAACGCAGTCTTCGCACTCACTATTAAAAATCCGTATTGGTACATTCGACACACTGTATATGGTATAAATATTTTGATTAACTTATTGGCACTTATCTGCTCGTTTATGGATTGGAAAGTCCGTTTATTCCCGTTTTTAAGACGCCGAAGATTGTTAAGAGGTACAACCCGGAATCAGACGTTCCAATCCAGGCTGACAACTATCTCTGGCTCAAGTCGTAAATTGTAATTTTTTTACTGTATTTGTTGCCCTTTAATATTTTTACGTGCTGAGTTTTGCTTTGTTTTTATAACATGTTCATTATTTCGTTGTTTTAATAATTATTTAACGTGGCGACAGTATTTAATAAATCAGTATTTTGTTTGATGCCAATTACCGAAATCTTTGCTACCATTACATGTTTTATTTTGTTAGTGTACAGTTTTCTAGGAGGAGAAACATTTAAGGTGTCAGAGGTCATGTTAAGGTTGTATGTGTACATATAGACACATATAGTTAGGTATATTAAAACATTGCGATACTTAATACACATATGAACGGTACTTATATACACACTACATGAGTCAATTATACTAAAGTACGCTCTTCGCTATTAATATGCTGTTATTCATCCAATGAATCAAACCACATTGTGTTGTAATAAACGAATAGAAAGAAATCTGAAAAAGCAAACACTGAATTCCCATAGCGGGCATCATCATTGTTTACATTACAAAGAAGGACAATAGGTTATTGTTACGATTTCACCTATGTGTCGAACAGAAGTACAACATACTCCTCGATGTATAGGCAGAATTCAGAAGTAAAATTTAATAAAAAAACGTGTGTAATATCTTGTGTCTTCAGTCAGCAAAGCTGTTCCGCATTACCTTAAAATTGGAATGGAAACACGGTATTTTTAGACGAAATTCAAACTGGTTATTTCAGAAAATACATGCACTAGCATGTGTCGCTGGGGGGGGTGCGTTTACAACGACACGGTAAGTTTTCGACTGTTATTAAATCATTTTAACGGTTAATGGTATTTTGAGCTTGTTAATTCTTTACAGACGTTTATGTGTCGATTTTGCGGAACAAGGTTTTGCAATGATTGTCTAAAAGGCGAGTTTACTGGGTTGATGAAGGCTGCTGCCCATTGTCGACAATGTAACCAGGTACGCAATAGGTATGGGTACTATTTGGTAGTGGTAGGAATACTACAAACCGCAAAAAACTGTAAAAGGTCTATACATCAAGCCGATTCTTAAAAAAGAAACACGATTCTCCTTTTTGTTAGAATAAGCAAACGTTAATAAACTGCCAATTTACCGATTATGTCAACAGCGGAGTAACATTGCCACTATGCATTTGTATAAAAAAAAAATGTAGCCCGTGCCAGAATACGGCACTTCCATCTACATAAGGTAGCACTTAGGTTTGCTGGTAATGTACAGAACCTTCTCTCAAGAAAGTAACAATTAGATCTAGTAAACGAAAAACATCATGGAAAATCAATATTTTCAATACCGCGATGTCGCATATCACGGATCACTTGTGTTTTTATTGACCTAGCGACGCCATTCACGGTCTAAGCACACGAGCAAAATAATATTATTCTTCGCGGTATACTTTATTTCTGACATATCTTTATCCTGGTATTCTGTTTACGCGATGTCCTTTTGGAAAAAAGGCATTTAACTGCTGTTAACTCTCCGATCAGTATAGCGTCTAACAAATTAAGTAAAAACAAAATATTTTAACACTGCAATCGCCTCTACAAGCATAAGGATTATAATATGTGCATAACAACTGTCGTTGTTCCACACATTGGGGTGTAAACATGGTAGTCAACCGGGAAGGATAAAATCGATGCAATATCGTATAACGCCGTTCAACGCAGATACAATGCTTGGGTAAAAGAGTGGAATATGTTCCTGGAAAAGGACCTTCGGAAGAAGCAAAAGAGAAATACGCTGCGTGGAAAGAGAGGCAAGGAAAAAAAGGGAAAAAGAAGGGGGGAAAGAAAGGAAAGAAGGGAGGCAAAAAAGGCAAGAAAGGGGACAAAAAGAAGAAAAAGAAGAGATGAGCTTGTTATGGAGGAATAATTCCTTGTGTTTAGTAAATATTATTCGTTGAACTGAAAAATATTTTTATGCTTCGCTGCTTAAGAAAAGCACTAAAGATATTATAAAACATTTTTCACTTAGTTTTTTTTATATTTATAAAGTGCAATTGCAACTGAATAATGGCACTTCGTAGTTACAATTTGTACTGTGACAAATACATTAGAAAATGCTAAAAAAGAAATCCTGATTATTTCTCGGCAGTGCGAATGACCAGATTTGATCACTGAAGCGAGCGTTCCCAGCGTTCAGTCCCATAATTTAATCTGACTGTCCCATCCGCACGTTATGAGTTTGGAGGTTTCGTGGGGGTGCCAAGTGCAACCTATACACACACTCTCGTGAGCTTGGAACTTGCTGTACATGCGTGTTGTCTTCCAATCCCAAATAAACACCTTTCCATCCCCGTCACCGGAGGCAACATATGACATGTCGGGCGAAAAAGTCATCTGACAAGCGTACCCCGCAACCTGAGAAAAAAAGTTTTATTTATATTAGCCCTAAAAGTTTACAGTACTATTTATCTTTAAAGTCTCACCAGTTTAATTTATTAAGGATTTGGCTGATTACAGACTAAACATGTTTATGGAAAATGTGATTAACTACAAAGACCCATGATAAAACTCGTAGAACTAAAACAGGCTTTTGATCACATATTTATCCCAACAAAAATTCAAATGTTAGAAAATCACCATGTGTCCTTTGAAAATCTTCTTTCTTTTAAGTCTGAACCTCCCCTGTACATCGAAAATCATAATTTGATTGTCCAGTGACTGACAGCCCAACCACTTTTCATTGGGTGATAAGGTAACTGACGGCATGGAATGCATTGAAGGTTCCGCGATGTATTTGAAATCAACTGGAATGTCCCTGCAAAGTTTGAAAATGTAAAATTACAAAAATATCGAACTGGTGAAATAGGTTAAAATTGTAGCAGTGTCCTTTAACATACAAAACAGACTATGGATAGGATAGAATATTCATGTTTATCCCGGTGAATGGGAAAACCAAGGGGGTTAACACATGGACAATCGTCAGATCACCTCGCGCCCACCGTCGGGTTACTGGAGCTATTTCAGTGTGTTGTGTATGATAGACACTTTTCTTTAATTTGGTAGAATCCATTAATCTGCTGGGTTCGGGCAATGTTCGTTAAGTGCCTTGCCAAGGACACAACCGACTAGCTGGCAACCAGTTTCACATCTGCAACCTTTCGGCTAAAAGGCGACGCAGCAAACCGCCAGACTAACCGGTCGGACAAATGATGGCTTTAACAACAGGACTGTTCACACAAGGTAGTTTGTCTAGGCTTATTTTATGTCACCATTTCCATTTTACTCATGAGCGGATAAAAATGAGTAAACCTATTACCTAAATACACCATTATTTTAATTTTAAAAATGGACAATACTAAAAATGCGACGAACCATTCCCAAACTCTTAAACTCTTGTCGTCGGAGGTTGATACAAACTTGGTATTGTTGTCAACAAAGGTAATTGTGTTTACCGCACCCAAGTGGCGGTCATATTCTTGTACAACATTTTTGGATCTGGTGTCCCACTAAAGAAAAAATATATCATAATCCGGACCTTGGCATTGTAAAAAGAAAATTGTAGTAATTTTATCATAACAAAAAGTAAAAACACTATTTTACCTGTATATCATAACGTTGTTTATTTGGAATATTATTTATAGCTGTTTAAGACTAAACCGCTTTGTTCTGCGTTAAAAATAACAATAAACCCTATACTGAGGTCTCATTTATCAGATTATTACAGTTAAAAAAAATCCTAGTTGTTGTTTACTCAGTATCAGTTAGGTTATAGGAGATTGTTTAACCAATACATGTTTACTACACTGCTTGATTAAATTAAATCATCCACTACATCACTGCATTACATGAAGGAAATTATCTCATGCTAGTACTGTAACTGTGTGAGAGAAATATAATGTGATTGTTACAAACAATATTACTAGAAGTTTAACATAAATGTTACAATTAGTAAAACAGAAAATGGTAAAGCAAAGCACATGAAATAAATTGGTAGATGAACGTACTGTTACTATTTTTTTGTCTGAAAGTCCCGCAACAAAAAGATGTTGTTTGTTCTCATCAGGATTAAACTTGACGCAGTAGGGAATTTTCTTGTTGGAAAATTTAGAAATACATTGCCCTGCCATAAGCAAATTATTACGTATGTAAACTAGATAAAACAATAGTGGGAGTTCAGAGGGACAATGTCGAGTCATTGCAATGTTCACCACATACTGGTTGTTCAAGTTCTTAAGCAAGAAACTTACAAAAACGGTTTAAACAAGGTGGTAAATAATAAATGTGTTGATAATGAGCATGATATGTTACAAAAATGGTCAATGGTTAGATACACTACAACACTAACCTTTACTGACAAATAATGGCAATGAAAATCTATATATTTAAAATCACCGTTTACACAAAGTACGTCACAAACCTGTTTCAGTGTCCCATAGTTTAATAAACCTATCATATCCTGCTGATAGGAAGTTGGTTCCATCGTTGTTAAAACTTGCTTCACGAACAGCCTTTCCATGACCGCTGTAAGTACGTAGCAACCTTCGTTTGTTGTACACCTCCCATAACTGCATGATCAGTCATATTACAAAGTACCACTTTTAAAATATGTAACTAATAAAAAAAGATTAGCAAATTCTGTAAGATTTTAAAATATATACAATAACATATACACGTTTGAACACAGATTAAATAAAGTTAGATAAAATAATATACACAGATTGGACGTAGTTTGCAAAAACTATGCAAAACAAACAAAGAAACAGAATTAAAGAATACAAGGATTGTTTCATATTATATATATTGTTTTTTTAATTCAGTTGTGTAAAATCGACAAACTAAAATCACTAAAATTTCTCTGGAATTGGACAAAGCACATTTGGTGAGCCGAAGATGGTCTCCGTTATAATGATGGTGTATTATTACCTTTACTTTACAATCCATTGAGGAGGATAGCAAAAGATGACCAGATTTAGGAAACAATTTTATGCACGATACTGCCTTCGTGTGACCACTCCAGGTGTGGAGAAGTCGCTTCGGCAGATAGCATTTATCAGGAGGCATACTTGATTTAAGGTTCACGCCAACATCTTGGGGAATGTGAAGGAATGACCGACCCTATTGTATAACAGACATATGTTAAAATGGATTAGACTTAATAAAAAGAATTAAAATATAGTAAATATATGTTAACAAAAACAGGCACTGATGACACAGTTATGATATTTTTTAACCTTGGCAAATAGATTTATCTACTAAGATTTTATTGCTTGAAATTCCTATGCTGGCTTGGGTTTTGCAGTAAAAAGTGTAATCAATATCACTACAATAAACAGGTAGTAGTTTTTAATTGATCAGAAATAATGAACGATCAGTTAATCCTAATACACTCAAGTTGCAAACAATAAACCATAGACTGAATTGTTGTTGGTTAAGTTGTAATTAATATACAGATGGAATTGTTGTTCATAAGCAATAGTCCCGAGTAAGAGGGCAAAGATGATTATATAAGTATATTACACATGCATAACACAGCACATGCTAATTTTAAATGTAGCTGATCATACAACACGTTTCTTTTCTGGTTATTAAGGTCTACATTGGAAAATCAAACATTTCTAATTTAATTGTTACCACAGACTACCATATGTTCTCAATTCCAGTGTTCCAACCACAATTTAACTAATGTATACTCTTTTATTTAATTAAAATATTTTAATTTAATTTTTTTTCTAAACTTGGGCCATGTTGTTTACTTAACAAGTTCAGTGCTAACCTGTTTAAGAGCAAAATTACAACCACCTTTACCTGATAATCAAGTGGATCTTTTACATGAAGAGTTGTTTTTTCTTCAACCGATTTCTCTTCCTCTTGTTTGCCTCGTTTTTGTCGTTTAGCTGTCATTTCATCAAGCTCTTTTTGTGTTTCCTATATTTTTGGAGATAAGAATTATTTAAAAATGTCATTAAAGGGGTTTACAAAATAGAATATGTAAACATTTTCATTTGTAACCAGAATGAAATAAAATACATAATACCAAGCATGAAGTATTGAGCTATATGAAAATTATTCAATCTTGAGATCAAAAGTAGAAAGTAAGCAGAATCATATGCCTGCTATATGGTTAGATGAGCATATGATATATATGGCACAATTAGGATAAACAACAAATTTATGCGGCACAATTAGGATAAAACTAATCAAAAACCTCATCAGGTTTAGCTATCTTCTGTTCATCAACGAATCCACCCCACGGTCCCAAGAATCCCTCAAGATCAGAGGCGTCATTTTGTCGAATTCTTTTTCGTTTATCCTCTGGTCGCTTCTTCACCTTTTCAAAGACAGTTTTAGCATCCCGCGCATCGACTGGTGTCGCTTCTTTATAAGTCTTCTGTTCATCAGGATCGTGGTCGAAATCCACATTCGAAACTAAACGAACACTTTAATCTTTTTAAACTATTTCAGAGCATCCATTTAGTTCTTTAATAATTAACAATTACTTAAAACTATAAAAATGTAATTTAATTGGTTTAAAAAATAAATTATTAATTAAATGTAATTCAATTGGCTTAAAAATAAATTATTATTTAATTTGTGATAACGTTAAGTTTTATAAAATGAAATGTATCTTACTCACCAACTATTTTATCACCAGAAGAACTGGAGTCCACAGATGGGTCTATCGCATAACCTGATGATAAAAAAAACAATTTATTAATAAACTGAAATCTAGATTAATACTTTGATTGCAGTATTGATTAAAACATATAGAACAATTATTAATTTAGTTTCCAGAACAAACAAAATTAAGACCTAAATCGTTGCAGAACAAGTGTAAAACCTAAGCCTAACCCAAAAACCCTAACCCACCAGAACTTGTAATAATGCTTTTGGTACATTGTGCATCACAAAAATATATATGTACATATCGCACAGAAGTATATTATAAAAATTGAAGATGCACAACAAAAATTCACTGTAGTATCTAGTCTGGATTGCAAGAGATTAATATTTCAAATGTAAAACTAAAGGGAGAAACAAAGGAAACCAAACTAAAAACTGTGGTCGCTTAAAGTTCATAAATTAAAATATATATAATGAATTTAATTAAAAATCACTTTATCAGATATGTTCTGTTACTTTTTTTTGGAAGAAAAACCTACATAGCTAATGGATGTTTATGTTACTTTTGTGTAAAGATATATATATTGCACTAAATATTGCCATACCATAGCTGTGAAAAGTTCTTCTTTGATTTTCAAAATTAAAATGATTGAAATGTGCATCCTGCACATACCCAGATAACATGTTCTTCTGTGCTAGTTGCTGCTTTGTTTTGAAGGGATTTGCTGGACCCTAAAATCACATTCACAATTGTCATCTTTTTAAAAATGAAAAAATACACATGTTTATTCCAATGGTGGAGAAGATGCAAGTGAGGAAATAACATAGTTATCCGACTGTTTTTAGTTGTGATTCAAACTATTACTTTACAGGGTTTAAGGAATACACCGGGGCTTTCTAGTTGCATGATTTGACGTCTTAATCTTAACGATTAGATCCTGACACCACTACTCAAAGACAAGACGACAATAGTTTAAATTATGCACACTACCAACTGAAAACTGTTTTGTTGTGATAAAAAACAGTAAATAAGTATAGGCTATATCGTGTAAGGAGATTTATGAACTATGGTACTGTAGAATTACAGGAGAAATATGATTGTAATTTAAGTATGATTGTCCATAAAAATTTACCTGTTCTGGAGCATGCATTTGTTCATATGTTGGGTTAAACAAGACAGTCTTGTTGTCTACATGGTTTATCACCTGCACCAACTTTACATCGTCCTAAAGATAGAAAAAATCAAGATGTGTTTAAATATGTGTCAGGTTTACCAGCTAGTAAATTTCATGGATGGGGATATCATTTTTACGGTTTAGCAACAAGTTGCTATATTTTAATGAGTAAATATACCAATTTTAAGTTTTATTTGATTGTTTTAAAAAGATGTTCTGTAATGCAAGGAATGGACACTTTAGTTAAATAAAACTAAACTTTTCATATTCAATAGTGTATCTTCATCATGTGATGGCCATGCAAAATCACTGTATCCAATATTCAAACTTTTGATTACATGCTAAGGTTAACAGCTTTTATAATAAAGAACCGTTTAAATCAATGAAATGAGTCTTCAACATTTTATATTAAGTGAAACCCAACAGGCCGTCAAGCAATTGAAACATGGGCTCCCTACGACTGAACATACCGGCTGCCTCTAAATACTACAGGATCACTTGAAGCGTTTGTATCGCTTAGATTGCTATGGAAAGTAAATCTAACCATGTTCCAAACACTAACTTTAACCCCAATCCCAACATTAATATTATAATCTTTATTTTAGTAGGCTTTTGTAATAACGAAGTATAATAAGCGCTTTAAGTGATCCTGCAGTATTTAGGGGTGCCTCTAAATACTACAGGACCGCTTGGATCTCTTAGATTGCTATGGAAAGTAATTTTTAACCCTGTCCTAAACACTAATCTCAACCCCAGAACTAACTTTAACCCCAACCCTAACAATATTATCATGGCTTTTGTAATTACGAAGTATAGTAAGTGATCCAAGCGCTTTAAGCGCTGCATGTGTTCCAAGCGGTCCTGTAGTATTTAGAGGTACCAGAACATACCAGTACTTGGCTTACAATAACACAAAATTACTTTGGTAATAACATCTGGGGCAGATTTAATTGTTGCAATTGACAAACTCGGAGCAGTGGGCAGTGGTTTTAGATGAAGTAACTCATCTTCCGTCGCTGGTGTGTCCGAATCTGTATGATCACTATCGGAAGCATCGTCGTATGCAGTTTGTAAAGCGACAATCGCTTCCATTATTCGAATTGAGCCACGCAACAATATGTTAGAAAAGCAGTACACTCAAACCTAATTTAAGCTTTAAATACGTTGTTAAAAATCTGCAGCATTAAGTTTCAGTTGTTATAAAAATCATATTTCTAATCAAATGTTTTAGTGATAAGATTACGAGGGGGGTTGTTTACCTAAAACTGTTCACCGTAGGAAGCCACTATTCTTGACACGACACGCCACTCTTTTTTTGTGACACAGCATATTTTTAAGACGACACGCCACTCTTTCCGAAACGATTAGTTACTTTTAATTACTTTTAAAGGACACACGTTTATATATCTTGTTAATGTATCTCCGGCCACATCACTTTTTTAAGGTTGCACGATGGTTTTGTTGCGCCACTATTGTTGTTGTTGTATATCAATAAAGAAACAAATAGTTTAAGCTATGTTAGTCAATAGTGCCATTTGTAAGTACAAACGTAAATAAAAACAAAGAATGATTTGTTTATAAGCCTGGTTGTATTAATAATGAATAAGAACTGTAGAGTCACAGCTAAATAGCATATAAGAAAATAAAAGGATTGTGAATTAGCGTCGATTTTATAGATACAAAACCAGACAATGTGTGTCAACTACCGGAGTTACTAATTGTAGATAAGTTTTTTACTTTCATTTTTTCTGCCATGCTAAACCTGTCGGTTTACCTTTTTTTAAGGATGTACCAGAAGCAATATAGCAATTTTGATATCATAGTTGCAAAAACTGCATTTTCCGTTATTTCACGCCGATCGTGTTCGTTCTGTTATTACCTCACGACGTCATTGATACTTATAACCTCATGACGTCATTGACACTTAAAGCAGTTTTCCATCTACGTGATTATTTGCTTTATAAAGCGTTGTTTGATCAATTAAATAACGCATACAGACACACACAACTTATTAAAGAATACATCTACGAGTGCAGTTCTCGGGTTTTTCTATTTAGTGGAGGTTTCGCTGACAGTCAAGTTTAGCTTCACGCCATGTGTGTACATATGGGGTCGAAACGGAGGTTTATGTACCAGGTTAAGATCTCTATGTTATGTCGGCTATATAAGCCAGAGGCATCTCTCTCGTCAGTCTCTTTCCATCTCGACACACTTATAATAAAGGACGTATTATACGTAACGTGTGTTGAACACTACATGGTGTCAGAAGTGGGATTCGAACCCACGCCTCCATTCGGAGACCAGAATGCTTATGCTCGTTTAATTTAACGGAAGCGGAAAGAGGAAGATATGAAACCGTAAAAACTAAGTTTACGGCGCACTTCAACGTGCATCAAAATGTAATCTTTGAAAGGGCGAAGTTTAATCGACGCTCGCAACAGGCTGGGGAGCCTATAGATGATTTTATTACATCACTCTATAAAATGTCGGAAAACTGCAACTATGGAACGCTCATAGACGAAATGTTAAGAGATAGAATAGTCGTGGGTATTAGCGACGATTCACTATCTGAACGGTTACAGATGATCGGCGATTTAACCCTCGAAAGAGCGGTAAACATGGTTAGAAATACCGAAGTTGTAAAGCAACAACAAATTACTTTAAAAGAGGAACGAAATCAATCGTTGGACGCTGTGCACGCCAGTAGAAAAGCATCTACAAGGACAAGCGTGGCACGGGGAAGCAATCAATGCCGACGTAAACCAAATAACTGCCAATGGTGTGGCGGCTCATCATCGCACGAAAGAGCAAGTTGTCCTGCTAGAAGCGCAGTATGTTTTTCTTGTGATAAACGTGGTCACTTTAAGACTGTTTGTAAATCGAAGCATCGATTGCAACCGTTGATCACTCCGGAAGAATCAGATGCCTACCTAGGAAGGATTTCAACCTATTCCGATAAGAAGGTCACGAAAATCAAGAAAGGTCAAATCATGACCGAATGCGTGCCCGTACCGAGCTCGGAGCATGTTGCAGAAATTGTTGGAAGACGAGGATGCAAGATCAAAGCGCTCCGGGCGAAGACGAACACTTACATTAAAACCCCGATGCGTGGGGAGAAGCTAGTGTTTGTGGTTACCGGCGGAAAGGAGGACGTCGCAATGGCTCGCAGAGAGGTTCAATCCACTGCTGAACATTTCACACAAATTCGCGCAACTCGTAATAAGCACGTGATAATAAACGGCCCAACTAGCGACACGTCAGACGATAATCGTTCACCAAAAACCATCACCGTAAAAGTTCGAGTCCCCTACAGAGTCGTGGGGTTGGTGGTGGGGTCCAAAGGGCCGACCATTAAACGAATCCAGAAGATGACCCACACGTACATAGTGACACCGAGCCGCGATAAAGAGCCAGTGTTCAAAGTAACGGGTCTACCCGAGAACGTAGAAAAGGCAAAAGCGGAAATCAAGGCCTGTGTCGCCACGAGGACCGGCACCCAACAACAGAACACTGACAATGAATTCAAAAATAACGGTTTCCGGATGGAGACGTGTTATGCTTTTATATTACTGTTTGTTATTGATATAGTACCTAAATTTCTGGCCTCATTATTTTCAATATCCTTTAAAGGGGGATGTAGTGATATTTAAGATCTCTATGTTATGTCGGCTATATAAGCCAAAGGCATCTCTCTCGTCAGTCTCTTTCCATCTCGACACACTTATAATAAAGGACGTATTATACGTAACGTGTGTTGAACACTACAGTGGGCAGTGGTTTTAGATGAAGTAACTCATCTTCCGTCGCTGGTGTGTCCGAATCTGTATGATCACTATCGGAAGCATCGTCGTATGCAGTTTGTAAAGCGACAATCGCTTCCATGATTCGATTTGAGCCACGCAACAATATATAACAGCAGCAGTACACTCAAACCTAATTTAAGCTTTAAATACGCTGTTAAAAATCTGCAGCATTGAGTTTCAGTTGTTATAAAAATCATATTTCTAATAAAATGTTTTAGTGATAAAGATTATGAGTGGGGTTGTTTACCTAAAACTATCTAACGCGGCAAGCCACTATTCTGGACACGACACGCCACTCTTTTTTTGTGACACGGCATATTTTAAGACGACACGCCACTCTTTCCGAAACGATTAGTTACTTTTAATTACTTTTAAAGGACACACGTTTATATATCTTGTTAATGTATCTCCGATCACACCACTTTTTAATATAGCATCTAAGCAAATAAAAGGATTGTGAATTAACGTAGATTTTATAGATATAAAACCAGTCGATGTGTGTCAACTACGGGAGTTACTAATTGTAGGTAAGTGTTTTACTTTTATTTTTTCTGTCATGCTAAACATGTCAGTTTACATCTTTTTTAAGGATGCACCTAAAGCATATAGCAATTTTGATATCATATTTGCAAAAACTGCATTTTAGTTAATCCACGCCGACTGTGTTCGTTCTGTTATCATCTCATCATTGGTACTTATAACCTCATGACGCCATTAACACTTACAGCAGTTGTTTACCATCTACGTGATTGTTTGCTTTAAAAAGCGTTGTGCGATCAATTTATTAACACCAACAGACACACACAACTTTTCTATTTAGTGAAGGTTCTACTGGTAGTCAAGTTTAGCTTCACGCCATGTGTGTACATATGGTGTCAAAACGGAGGTTTATGTACCAGGTATAGACCTCAGCGGATCCTGGGACCTCGTCCCGGCAAACAACCTGGCGTTGAAAAACTCCTGACCCCACAAGCACACCTAACCAAAAAATAAACATATTGCATAGAATTCGTCGTTAAGAAGCATACGAACAAACCCCTTTGCCGATACTCAATATTGGCTTAGGCTGTATTGATAAGGGCAATAAAAAGTTTTAATTACCATATGCCAGTAGCCTTTTAACTGACACGTTTTAATATAAATGTTTAATAAATAGTTTGCCCCTATTGCGTTTTTTGCAAATAAGACAAAAAACTCGAGAGTGTCAGCCACGTTTTAACCACTGACTGTTTAAAACACATTTTATTGTATTCCTGGAACTAGAATAGTTCGATTAGCTCAGTAGGTTAGTGCGCTGCCTTTCAGTCAAAGTTTTGCAGTGTCGAAACTGGTCACTAGCTAAGCGGTTGTGTTCTTGAGCATTGCACTTAACAAACATGACTGAACTCAGTGGAATATTGGGTTCCACCAAATTGAAGCAATGTATCAATAATACATAACACACTGCAATAGCTTCTTTAGTAGATAAATATGAATATCCTATCATATTTATATATTTTCCAATTTAAATCTATCTTATTCTTTACTAACCAACATCTATACAAGTTTTTGCTGTGGGAACTCATGAAATATGTCGTAACGCATAAAATAAAGGCAAAGTTTGAAAATAATATTTTCTAAAAATAATGGTACCGATTTCAAATAATTTTCTGATATATTTTTCAGTATGTCCAACGAAAAAAAACGGTTTGATCCAAAATTAAACGATCAAAAATACTGCATACTTGTTACAGAAGATGATAAAGAAGGACAATGCTTGACACAAATACACCAATCAATGTTTTTCTTTTATTCACTGTGCCGTCCGTCCCCGACTTTAATGTGTCCATTAGAACGTCCAGCGAACCGTTGTTAGGTGCTGGGTTTAGACGGAGAAGGTGACACATGAGAGGGTAGATGTTCACAGAATCAAAGTGGTCGATAACAAAGTTTTTCTATTAATATATTGCAACTTGTAAGGTTGTGATCAAAATATTAGGGTACTTAAAACATAGAGTCAGAAAAATAGCGGTCACAGTAACGAAATAAGGATCAGAAAAAATAATAAGTTTTAACTAAATACTCACAAGAAAACAGCTACATTATTTTACCCAGAGAAAGAGGTAGAACAAACTAAAGACCAAAAGCATTGTTATATAGAGTGGTAGAGTAAATATATATTTTACCATTAAGGGGGGTAGGCCCATATGTTTTACCTTAAAAGAAGGCCCGATGCTGTAATAGGAGACTCTCATGCTTTCCAAGTCGTTATCATATCCGTGTTCACCAGCATTAACATGTATCCCAGGAAAAATCTGATTAAAATATAAGTAACTAAACCTCCATCGACAAAATACACATGTTCTCTCATATTTATTCCCAAACCATGTATCCTTATTTTGTATTTCTATAAAAGCTTGCCAATCTGGGTAGGCTATTTTATTTCATACTATAATAGAGTGTTTAATTTTCTGATGGAATAAATGCACGGGGCGTTATCGTATGGGTATTTGACATCTTATATTGCGACAATCTCCAGGCCACTGGAACCATTTCACTGTAATTCATATGATTGAGATATTACCATTGATGGGATTCAAAATTTTAAGAACAGGTTCTCTTTTGTATCCTACTTACTAACAACAGGTTTCCTTAAAGGTCTAATGTCTGTAAAAACACTTTGTCCCTTAAATTCATTGGGTTTAGTCTATGTTTGCTAAATGCCTTGCCCAAACTCACGAAATTGTGGCAAGTGGCTGGTTTAGGAAACACAAACTTTCGGCTGCTTTCTAATCGTCACACTGCCTACTCATTAACACATATTTGTAGACATTTTGCTTAAACATATATTGACAATCACCGTAACTGCAAATTTCTTACACCTAATTATGCCATTACACCAGATTTCAGGATGTTCTCCTGTTGATGTCAAAAAATTGAATCGTTTTAGACTGTCAGCGAAATTTAGCCAGAAGACTTGTCGTAGTCAGCTTTAGTGTGACCCATTAGAGCCTAGTATAG
Organism: Ciona savignyi; assembly: GCA_000149265.1. Classification (NCBI taxonomy): domain Eukaryota; kingdom Metazoa; phylum Chordata; class Ascidiacea; order Phlebobranchia; family Cionidae; genus Ciona; species Ciona savignyi. The sequence goes on from CH002845.1 coordinate 75,009, forward strand.
AAATTAACTAATAAATATTACTAAATGAACTAATAATCAAAATACCTGATAGGCAGAATAACCAGGATCAACTTTAATAACGATAGAAGGGATCCGGTCGTTATGCGTGTAGTGCAATCGTTCGGGAAGGTCTTGTTTTAAAAACACTTGCATGTGTGGATTGCCTTCTGTGAATGCACAACTGTTTTTAAAGGGTGATATGATGGGGGTTGTTCATGTTTATTTCTAGGGTTAGTCAGCATGTACAATTCTAATAACGATTTCTTTAACCAAGTGAATCACTTTACAATAAGTGATCAAAATGTAAGCATCGATGAAAAAGTTAAGCATGGACACCAAATTAACGTACGTTATAATATACATTCTTCCCAAATTTATTGTACCAATGAACTGCTACGCGCAAGAAAAGTTTTAGTTAAATGTTATAAAGGATTGTACTGTAACTTACTTTGTAGTTCATCTCGAACGTATTCCTCATACCCTGGCTTGGGCTGTACCAGCGCAACAGCTGAGTAAGCAAACTGGAAGTCAATATATGACTGGTTAACGTAACGAGCGAGAGAAATCGCATCTTCCCCTCTCACGCTCTTGTCAATTTCCGTAAATCCGTGATCACTGCAAAGTTGAGGCGAAATTATGAGGTGATAAAAAGTTGCTTATGAGGTGATAAAAAGTTGCTTATGAGGTGATAAAAAGTTGCCGAAAAGTTGCTGATTCAAACTCATTAGTAGTAGTCGGATATCAGCCAAAAGGTTGTCGGTACAAAACCCCGTTCTGCTCGTGAGCATTAGGTAATAATAAGTCCATAGTTGGGATGGTTAATTAC
>CH002845.1:75989-124036 GCA_000149265.1 Ciona savignyi
CATGTGCCAAAGACAAATTAAAAGCATTCTGTTGTGGACGAATCTGTAGTGAACACTTTTGAGCCCTCAGCACAAAGGCGAAATCGACTACCTTGTTATTATAATGTTTAGGTCGTCCTTGAGTCCAGCCAATTCAACTTGATCAAGCAAATACATGATGGTTCGGTTGAGTAGAGGCATTATTTCATTAGCAATCGATTCTGATTCTGGGCCAACTCTGTGACTTTGCACGTCCGGCTAAGACAGTTAAAAAGATATAGGTAAAGGCGGAAAACCAAAAATTAGCATTAAATGTGGGTTGGTTATTTACGAAGAGCCGTCAAATAACGGGAATAAACATGATCATCAAAAATTGACAAACAATTCAAGTCACCTGTTCAAAATAAAGTGCAATCATATCAAGTTGGTCCTCCGTAAACCACTTCATAGTTTCATCTATTCTCGACCTCCATGCTGGCTCATCATATATCGTGTCAGTGGTCTCCAAAATTCGTTTAGTGGCAGTTACACCGCTTATATTAGCGTAGCTACCAGGAAATAAAAATCCGCCGCTTTTCAATCCCTTAAAGTAAAAATACATGTTATAACGGATTGTAATTTCAACTAAGAGGGCCGTTGGACATTTTTAAAATTTATATAAAATAAATTTATAAAAAAAATCAGGGAAGGCCATTAGATGCAAAAACACAATCGAGGTTTTTGTCCGCGATATTATTTGATATACCATTATTATTCTCGTGACTGTTTCCAGAGTAAACCCTGTTTAGAAAATATAGCGGTTGTGGTTAAGGACCCTGCTTGTACATAACAAACGGTGGCGTTTGTTGCTTTTGAGCAGAAAAGTACACACAATTTTGTATTCTGTTTAATTCTTTAGCAACTCATGTTTCACTATATATATATATATATATATATATATATATATATATATATATATATTTATAGATATATGTTTTTTTGTTATTTTGGTGGGTAGATAAAGACACGAATGAGGATACGTTTAGCCTCAATAAAGCAGAATTGTAGGTATCCAGGCCCTGGTATGGCGGACAAACAGGATTTAGCCAATGAAATGATTTGTACATTTATAAATATACATGGATATCATTCTAAAATATGTATAACAATATACAGTCAATCACCTGATTCACTGCGGTGATCCAAATAGGCTCAGCCCCTGTGTCCCACCATTCGTTAACCGCAAGTGTGGAGTAAAATGTCGATCTTACTTCGCCTTCGCTGATGTTGAAGTTGCAGTTATGAACGACCCCGTGCGATTCAACGTAAAGCCCTGGGTAGAAGTTTTAAACAAGCGTTATAAACTTCTTTAAGAGTCATCGCTGTCATGGGATTAAAGTTATTTTAAAACAGGGTTTCTGCTATTAAAAACTTAAAAAAATTGTATGTAAAGACAAATCTTGTGAAATCTACATTATTATAACCATCGTGTTACCTAAACAATTGTGCGACACCAGAAGTATTGTTGATGAGCAATTGACATAGTTTGCAATTATTTCCCCATATACATAGCTAAATTTAAATGTTTTTAAACAACTTAACACAATATTAAAACCGACAAATGTCTTAAATAAAATAACAAATGTCTATATCGGCTTGCAAATATGTAGTTGATATTAAGTTGAACCTACAGCAACTACTATCGGTTTGGTATATATATGCTACAGGTATTGCTAATAATTTATATGGTATGCAATGTTTTTAATTTTTGCTTCGACTGTTTGTTTGCAGTACATACACTATACAAATTTGCAGTACATCATATACAAATATTGACAACAAAGAACTGCACAGATCACATTGGATTGCGACACAAACCCAAGGGAATTTTTAAAACTTGTAATTAAATAAAAGTCCGGATGTCACATAAGTGCTGTCCAACATTGGCATCGTCAAGTTGCACAACAGTATTAGACACTAACGAGAGATCAAACGCCCGTGATTTGTCGACGCATCCATAATTTTGATTTCCCAGAAGTGATAAAATTGCATGGTCATGTTTGTTCAGCAAAATGAACATGCTAGAGCAAAATTTAAGCAAAACACCTATCTAGTTATGACTCCTATATTTAGTGCCGGGCGAATAAAGTGGACGAAACTTTTGTACAAATATTGGCCACGTTTTAGCAAGCATATTTGTAATAATGCGTTTTTTATACATCTTAATTGTATAAAAATTTTAATGACGTATAAATTAAGTCATATTTTTATTACCAGTAGCAATAGTGTAATGGCAAGGTGATGTCTGTGTGGGGTAAGATGGTTTCATATAATTCGCCTTGACGCCGTTTTCTTTCAAATACCGAAAAGCCTCGAGATCAGGTGTCCTGTCAGCGTAATTCCACCTTTATATGAAAAAATATAAACATTAATAATTCAAGGTACTAATCATTACCTAGCTTTTTTTCTGAACCAAATATAGGTATGTTATTTTTTAATATAGATAAAAATTAAAATTTGTCCTCAAGATTCCATATTTAATTGGCCGCTGCCATCAGTAATTTAAAAATATAAAATGCTTAAAAACACCGACAAGCATTTATATTAGACTATATTTAAATAAAATTCTAACTTAATGGCCTATGTTTTAAAGTTTGTATTTACTTGAATCCGTCGAATGATACGAGTAAAAGCTTGTGTGGCTTTTCGACTGTCACGCCTTTGCATTCCATTGAGTGGAGACTTACAAGCCCCAAGGCCATTAAAATCAGTCCACATTTAAACATTGCTATCTGGTCTTTTATATGGTTGCTTAAATAAAACTTTTTTAAAATAATCCTTCGACAGAACGTTCTTTTAAAATCCAATTCTGTTTAATAGTCCTAACTGTTATATACTGTATGAAACTGTAAAAAGAAGTTGATCAGCAAGAATAAATCATTAGGCTAATGTTCGTAAAAACGTCAACTCAAGGATTAGCAAACATGTCAGTGAGTCAGAGCATTAAGCGTTAATCAAACAGTGTCAGAAGGGGTAACTTAATCACCATTAAACTGTGTCGTTTGTTAAATAAATGTTCCATATATGCAGTACAATTTTTATTTGGGAATAGCGCTTAAACGGCTTCTCCAATTTTGATCAGAATTGGTGGAAAGTTAGTGCCATAGCCATTGTTCATCCAATTAGAAGAAAAGATACCTTGGAAAAATACCTTTTAAAATGAAGAATATAATCGCAAGGAAACTTTGTCACACGGGCAATCGTCAGATCACCTCGCGCCCACCGTCGGATTAACTGAGCTATTGCACTGTGTTGTGTATGATACATACATTACTTTAATTTGGTAGAACCCATGGATCCGCTGGGTTTAGGCAATGTCCGTTAAGTACCTCGCCCAAGGATACAACAAACCAGCGAGCGACAAGTTTCAAACCTTCAAGCCTTTGGTTGAAAAGCGTCGCACTAAACCACCGGACTTTCCCGTTAGACATTAAAAATCTCATTTTTTTATCTAACATTTTTTTGTATTAAAAAAAAGATTAACAATTTTGGGATGGGTGGACCTGTAACATGAAATAAATGACGTAATACTATTTTGATGGCGTCAACAAACCAAAATTATAATTTACTTAAAAGAAATGTGTTTCTGAGAAACCTTGTAAAAATAAGTTAGACTGTATTGTCAACATATCAAAAACTATAACAATGTATAAGAAAGATTATGACGTGGACGTCTAGTTAGTGACGTCAACAAAAAATAAAAATTTCAGAAATTTTTGAATTTTTATTAGGAAAAACTCTAGTGTTGAGCATTTTTCCCTAATTATAACACGCGAGGAGCTAGAGCACTACAAAGCGGACTCGGTCAAAACGCGCAAACTGGTACGGTCGTGTGGCCGAATGGTTACCGCGACGCATGCATATAACGACTCTAATACAAAAACGATCCTGGTGAGCAGCCTATCGTGGGTTCGGAACTTGGTACGGTAAGAAAACGGGCAAACTGCGCAAATAGAATGTGTCGTAACGGTTTGTAAAGTTTTCTTATATAACTCATGCAGTATTTGTGATAGTTTTGTCAACATAAGCGACCGTGTGCGCAATGAGAAGAAGAAGTATCGTTAACGCGTCCGACCTTTATACAAATACCTGATAACACACAAGCACGCGTATAATGAATTATCTATTGTTGTAACTGAGCTTAAGATAATGATTTGATTTTATACATTTATAAATACACAGACACATATTTTCAAAAATAAGGTAGTAAGTATACTGGTCTTTGACTTTAAGCTACAACCAGGAAAATTTGAAATAAAATATTTGTAGAAGCGACCTTTAAAAACACCAGCATAGTTTTAATTTTTAAAGTCAATACGCGAATCCCCATAGCGCATGTCAGTACCATCGTCTTGTGCAAACTATTGTAACGTTGTTAATTCTATTAAAATTCACCCAAATAATTTGAACAAGACACAGCCAATCAATTACTTTAGGATAATTAAAAGCGCAATGTTTTTAATAGGAACCATGTACAATCTATACATAGATGTCCGACCGCTAAGTCAGTTGGTTTAGTGCGACATCTTTCAAATGAAAGGTTGCAGATTAAAACTGGCCGCTATTTAGTCGGTTGTGTCCTTGGGCAATGCACTTTACGGAAATTGTCGGAACTCATCTTGCAAGGTAATTTGGCGATTGCCCGTGGTGTTTAACCTCATTGGGTTTCCCCATTCACAGGAATAAATATGAATATCGTACAATATCCTAAATCCACCGTGTTAACTGAACAATTGTGCAACACTAGCAGTATTGTTAATAAGAACATTATAAAGTTATTTTTTATAGTATATAAACGTATAAACTTTTTACTCGCTTGTATATAGATTAAATTAAACTGTTTTTAAACAATTTAAGCATTGTTGGAAATTATCACAATAAATATTTATTTAAAAAGAACTTTCGGTCATACCGGAATTAAGCGCCAAGCTTTTTATTGTTATGTAAGATACAGTATATACAAAACACCAAATTTTAAACAATTCGTCTTTTAAGTAAAAAATACCAAAATTTAAAAGTTGATGTAGAACTTACATATTCCGGCCACATTAACTACACAATCAAACATAACGGGGATTATATTAAAATTTAACGAATCGGCATTTCACCTCATAGTTATATTACAAGAATATAATTATGAAAAAGGGCCATATTTATATACCGTCTTTGCTAAAACTAAAACTAATAATAAATCCCTGTCTTATAACAGCGAAAAGGGAAATAATGCATAAATGATAAACGTCGTTATTATAACTTGCAACTCGTTTATGCCGAATTTATCTTAAACTTGATGGTGGGTAGTGATCTATAATAACATTTTATCACGCTCTATATGTAATGTAAGTGTGGGCATAAATTTCTGATGCTATGTTTGCAATATTAACATGAACTGTATTATATTAAAAAAGTGTATGAAAGACAAATATTGACAATAGAAAACGAAAACAGCAGGTTACGTCCATTGCACTAAACCAAGGGAGTTTCCATTGGTTAGTAAAGCATGTAAGCTTATAACCCTTCGCAATTGTATAGTAACACAATTCGAAATGTCAAAACTATTAAGTACCCAAATTATATAAATATAACAAGACCCACTGATTTAAAACTACCAGAGTTTCATCCTCAGTATTAAACGAATTACATTTAGCTGAATAAATATCACTGATATTTAAGGATATGATCGCATAGGATATTCATGTTTATCCCCGTGAATGTGAAAAGTTCTCGCGATCCGCTAAGTGCCGCCCTTAAGTACACAGCCGACTCGCAAGCGACTAGTTTCGAACCTGAAACATTTCGACTAAAAGACCACTAAAGCGCTAAGATAATTACACGGACATTAAGGATTTTTAAAACAAAAACACATTAAGTTAACTATTATTATCCAGCTGTATTTATAAACCCAAAACATACCTTATGACTTTAAAACGAGAAATTTCAAAATTTGTTTACATAAGCCAGTGGTAACTGACCATCAGCACTTTGATATATAATAGGCGGAAAGAATAACCCACAAAATTTATATCAAATGACATGTAAAATTCTTTTTATAGTTCTATGTTTTAAGGTTTACATTCACTTGAGTGTGGCTTTTCGACTTTGCCACGCCTTTGCATTGCATTGGTTGGAGACTTACAAGCCTCAAGGCCTTTAAAACCAGTTTACAATTAAAAATTACTATATTTTTACCAAAACGAAATACAATAGTTGTTGTACAAATACTAGATGGTCATATAAATCTTACAATTTTAACTCCCCAACCCACCAGCCCTTAGGGTAAGGTCAGCGACATATATCACTAAGATTCTTTCGATATAGCTCTTTGTTAGACAAATTCAAAGATGCCTTATTTCGTAATCCATTTAGCCAAACTCGATCTAAAAAAATTAGAATGAAACTTTTGTTTAAATTATTGTTTTAATCTTCTTTCTGTGGCATTTTTACGATAGTAGTTAAGTTGTATTCTTACAAATGTATCAAAATCATCAATGAGTGTTTTAATTAAATGAAAACTTTCAGCTATTTAAATGTGTTTTAATAACTATTGTAGTAAAAAACATACTTTTAATTTCGTTTGTTGCAATAAAAACGGGCACATAACTAACCCAAGGGTTATAATTATTTATTTGCATAGGCCACACACACTTCGAAATCTGTATTGCGAAATGGATTGTGGTCTTTAGAAACCTAAAGAATAGCAGTATGAGCACTTTCCTAAACTTATGTAACCTTCATTATTATATCCACCGCATTTACCAAACAATTGTGCGGCACTTCATGCAAGATTGATTAAGAGCACTTTATATGGTTTTGGTGTATACCCATGTTTACATTATTGACCAAATGTATCTATTTTTTAACAATTTATGCATTAATGGAACGTATCGCAATAAATATTTAATAAACAAGCTTACTAGAAAGGTTGTATTTAGTCGTACGGGTTTTAAGCATCAAGTGGTTATTTGTTATAAAATATACAGTTGGCTTTACACATGGAAACACGATTTTAATCAAGTCATCCTTTCAGTACAAACCGCCTGATACAAAATGTTTTAAAGAAAAGAATAAGATATTTTTTAAAAGATTCTAAGATATATTTAACACAGTTTTTAAAAGTTTTAGAGTCAAATTTTGAACAACGTTTTGTGAATTTGTTTGATTAAGTCAACATAAATGGGTTGCCCACAACCACCCAACCATAAAGCGGTCAGAGTAAATATGAAGCCAAATTGTAATTATCATTTAACGAAGCAGATTAAAGATAACACGCATCATAGTCAAATTGCGTGGACAAAGCTAACCTTAAACTTATGGACGGGCGATGTTGAATTACTTTACACCATTCTCTATGTGATGTATAGGTGTTGATATTAACTTATGTTGTTTTGTTTTTAATGTTGTCTAAACTGTGTATAGGGATTGCATACACTGTATAATATTGCGAAATGTATAAAGGCAAATATTGACGTCATAAAATAAACATAGATTACGTGGGAGTGGACAAACCCAAGGGAGTTTCCATGGGTCAGTGAAGCATGTAGGCTAATAATCATCCACAATTGTATGGAAGCAGCGAAAAATTGTAATTCAACTAAAATCCTAATGCCTTTTAAGTACATTCCGATATTGGAATTATAGAGTCGAACAACCGTATAAGACTCTACCGCGTGATGAAGGCCTGTTAAATACCGAGGTATTCAATATTGTGATTCCCCGATTGAACACATAAGCATGACCATATAAGGATTTTCATCATGTCTTTTTGTTCAGAAGACATAACTGATTTGCCTCGTTGCTAGTTGGCCACATTCTTGAATATTAAATGAGCAATATATAATATTCTGGCGGATAAAACAACAACCGTTGTTTAAACTCAGGTATATGAGTTTACGTTGTGCTCGCAGGCTGGGTTGGCAGTAAAACTCAATAAAAAAACATGATTTCTGTGGTCATGATTTCCAATTTACCTGCAGAAAGAAGTCAGTGCCTTTGTACACTAAACATTCAGAAATAATGTTTATTAAAGTTATATTCAAATAGTCATACAGATACTTATACATTTTTTCCAGAAATATTGGTTACATTTTTGCAAGCATGTTTACGATATTGTATATTTTCACAATAATGAAATAATTAGTAAAATATATTAAAGTCACGTTTTCCACATGAATCCTGTCAGCGAATCGATTTATTAAAGTATCAATTTTAATAAATTGAACCATCATTTTCCAGCTGTATTTGTGAACACTAAACTCAATGATAACTTAATGATGAAAACCAAAATTCGCAATCAAAAGTTTCATGAGTATACGTGACAACTGGCCATCAGCACTTTGCAATATAATGGAAAGGCGTAAGAGAACACCCACGAACAACTAAATCAGATTACATTCAAACAAATTCTTATTTAGATAGATCTATATAATAAGGTTTGTTTTCACTTGAATCCGTCGAAGGACAGTAAAAGCTTGTGCGGCTTTTCAGCACCCGTCACGCTTTTGCATCCAAATGGGTGCAGACTTAAAAGCCACACAGCAAGTAAATTTCACATTTAAACATCACTATTCGGTCTCCCCGACAGTTGCTCGAATAAAAACGCTGTTTAATACCTCTTACGAAGAATGCTTTCTCTAAAATACAAGTCTGTTATATAGGGCGACCTGTTAAATATGTTTCATGTTCGTAAAAACAATGTCTTAAAACCGTAATCATTAAACCTAGGAAAAATAAATATATTAAACATTTTAATAAGGGGAAATGTGTTTATTTATCAGATTTTATGCGTTATCTTATATTAAAACAAAGAGTAATTACTTGCGTAACTTTGCTATTTCGTGATAAAAATAAATTGAATTAAAACCTTTTGAAATCAACGGCGTTTTATATTGATGTTTGGTATGACATATTTTACTAAATGTCACCCCTTTTTGAACCTTCTCATCTACTTAATGAATTGTTTTTCCAAATACATGATTTATAATCGTGTATATAAACAAACCGTAATAGCGTAGGATGGTAAACTTATATTTGTAAGATTTACCTACGATACAACAATGGGCATGGCATCAAGTTACAGAGAAATGGAATCCGTTAATATAAAGTTGCACATAATATATATCCCCATGGTTAAGTCTATTAAACTGGATGATTTTTAATAAAGTAAGTGTTACAATTATATCCGTTATATGCCGACCCATGTAGTAACCGACCGTTCATGTAGCATCAGCGTTAGGCCAATTTGAACATAGCCACTCACGAAGGCGTGTGGACATGACCATATAGAGTCTTACTCCAGCCCTGAGATATCTAATGGGCCGTGTATCTTATTTACAAAGCAATATTTCTATCTGACCCAAGTCAAAAACATGATGGCTCTCGGCAGAATACCAGCTAGCCCAGCGGTTCCCAAACTGGGGCGGCGCCCTGGGGAGCCGCGAGACTTTGCCAGGGGCGCCGCGAAAGCATGCGGAAGTTGCTGCATTTATTTTATTGTTTCCTCACAAAAAAATTACAGTACATGTGTTAGTTGGAGATGTATAAGCCTGGTGTGCAATCCCATAAAGTATTCGTTTTACTTGTTAAAAATCCATTTTTCGGTGTTAACTTCCACTATTTGCTGACTTACCTTGCATTGTTTTCGAATAATGGTTTGTCAAATAACTGCTTTGCATTGATTGACTGTTCGTCACTTCAGTGAATAGTTTTGAAGAGTATGAATGGTTATCAAAGTGCGTACTAGTCTGGATATGCAATATACAATACTTGCAGTTAGAAAATTTTTGGCTTTATGAGGGAGCCGCGAGGTTTAATACATTTACAAAAGGCGCCGCCAACAACAAAAGTTTGGGAACCGCTGAGCTAGCCGTTTAAAAAACTTGAAATTTTAATTTTCCAATCCACCAGTATTTTAAGTAACCCAGCATCCAACCGGTGCCCCATGTAGGTAAGTGCGTGGCGCTGTTGGCAAAAACTGATCATTTTTACCAGGGGACAAACTTGCTCCTAGACTTTTGATATATATTTGACCTTCTTGTAAACTACCGGGAACAATAAATTGTAATCAATAAGTGCATACTGAAAGTTTGTAAGTAAAAAGAAAACAGTTTAAAACAACAACACGGCCACCACATATATTTTAATTATGTACCGTATTAGGAGATTTAAGATTGTTTTTTCACTTTTGGTGCACAAACTAAACCCAAAACCATAAAATTACTTTTAATTTAACCGAAGTATTGAATTAGACGTGTATACCATTTCAAAACTGTCGAATGTTGTATCCGCTATACAGAATGTACAGGATATTAAAGCTTTGTTTTATTTTAAGCTGCCCGTCTTTGACATAGGAATTTCTCACTTGTTGATTTATTATGTTGGTCATCGTCGTCATGGCGTACACCAGCTGGAATGTCGACCTAACTTAGAGGATATGTGGCAGACGATCCACTCAATATAGAACGGTTACGCCACATATGAAACCGGCTTACGTGCTGGAAACAGATTTACGTAAGCTCACCCATAGTGTGAAGGGAAGGAGATTCAACTTGAGCGGGCATCTTTCAGGTCGGTTGAACCTCTAAGGTTATATTATGGAAGCTATTTTTCAAGAGAAAATGTCAGCTTTGTTTTATTTTAAGCTGCCCGTCTTTGACATAGGAATTTCTCACTTGTTGATTTATTATGTTGGTCATCGTCGTCATGGCGTACACCAGCTGGAATGTCGACCTAACTTAGAGGATATGTGGCAGACGATCCACTCAATATAGAACGGTTACGCCACATATGAAACCGGCTTACGTGCTGGAAACAGATTTACGTAAGCTCACCCATAGTGTGAAGGGAAGGAGATTCAACTTGAGCGGGCATCTTTCAGGTCGGTTGAACCTCTAAGGTTATATTATGGAAGCTATTTTTCAAGAGAAAATGTCAAATAGGAAATTGAAAAAAAACAAAAAAGCGAACAACTTTAAGAATACGATGCAATAATGCACAACATCTTTCAAATTAAAATAACAAAAAACAAATTAACAAGAAAATTCAGCTTTACATTGATTAAAAATTTACTAGCAAAATTACTTTATTTGATTGATTGTCGTCATGCTCAAACGAATTTCAAAATAACCAACTGTATTTCAAAGGATATTTTAAACGGAGAATGTACGTAATTACGAGGTGCGACTCTAAATGGGTTGACAATAAAAAGGAAAGGCGCGTAGTGAAATAAAACAGCAGTATAAATAAATATAAATCTTTTTGAGAAATAGCAGGATCGAATTCTCGTCTTCTGTCACATATCATTCATTTCTCCTCGTGCAGTAACAATGGGTAACGGGTTTAATGCCGTTACACATTGTGTAAATGTCGCCCACGCAACAACTACGCATTGTCAATCGCGTGAGACTTGGAGGTCTGCATATAAATCCATCGTTCTATATCCAGCACGACGGCTGACGTCATGCCACCACGCCCGCATATTCCTTTAAACATGACAAATCAAGCACTTTATGACGTCACAACGTGGGATGCTATTCGGGTCTAAATTGCGTTGCGCAACCTAACGGCATTGTAGAGGGTTAGTATGACGACTTAGGTAACAACCTAAAATTATTTTAAATAGATAAAGGTACGCCCTTTCGTCAACCGCATACGGGAGTGACTGTCCAAAAACACATCTGTCTCAAAATATATATTTATCTGCAAATCAGACTATATGCTCCTAAAACACATTGGTACTACAGTGGAACACCGCTTGGAGACCACATCGATAACACGACCACCTCATTATCAGGACCACTTTAGTGCGGTCCCAAATAATTTACTATGGTAATAAATGGTATACTGTTTCAATAACGCGACCACCCCGGTTTCCAGCCCAGACCGCCATATTTTGGTGCAAAACTTCAAATTTGATTCCGCTTAAGTGACCACATGTGCTAAATAATTTGCCTTTGTCACCAAAATAATAACGTTGAACTTTTCTTCGTCTATGATCAAAACAATAAGAATAAATGAGCGCACACGAAAGAAAATGAGGCAAAAAGAACTGAATCTTACAAGATAAACTTTAGTATTAAATTCATTTTGCATCTGAAAAAAATAATGGCATTTGGTGAAAATTTAGTAAAAATGCAGACGTTTAAGCTGCATATGACGACAAGTTGCTGCAAATCAAATTTCACTAACACGACCACCCCGCTAACGCGACCGCTTGATCACGGTCCCATAGGTGGTCAGGTAAGCGGGGTTCTACTGTATATGTTTGATTAGTTTTTTGGCTCCTTCGTTACATTAAAGAAGAACAGCATGTTGCCAAGTGATGCCCAAACAATTAGTTACCTTTAAAACGTTTATTGTTAAAAAACCGCAAACAGAAGCCTGTATAAAAGTATTGGTGTTTAACACATGTTTTCGGCTGTACACCGTTTTGAAATGATATAGTTCAGCTGCGAGAGAAATATAGTTCTTTTTTTACAAGAAAGAAACAAATTTATTAGCGGAAATCGTTGTCGGCCACTCCTGTTTTGTCCCGGATTAGTGAGTATTTTTGGAATCAATGTTGTTATGACAAATGCTCTGACATGCACCAGTGGAAAGAAATAACGGAGAGACAATTACTTGGGCGTCGTCATTGCCCCTTCGCGCCCAACATTGCGCAATGCTAGCCTCTGTGTTTGCACGGGTGAACAATTCAGCTGGATTAATCCAACATTGGTTTTTACAGGCATATAGAAAGCTCATGTGATCGAGCCACATTTTAGATTAATTCTGTTGGTATAGGGGCTAGTATGCGCATGACCGGGAATAACATGTGTGATGCGAAAATTTAGGTATTTACGACGACCAATTATAAGCAAAAAACGCACGGTGAAACAAAATACGCAACATACAGACAAACAAACCTTTAAAACCAATCATTGTCGAGATTCACATTTTTGGTTAAAATAAAACAGAGAAGCCATAATTTCAAAACGGATTCACGTTAATGCTAATTGACGTCACAAAAAAAAAACGAAATAGAAAAAAAAATCAAAAACACCGACTTTTTTTACACATTAAAATTGCGAAAATTAACATAATGTACACATATTACGAATATACAACACAGAAATTAATGGAACTAACTGAATGCTTGGCGTTTAATAAACCGCTATGCCTGGACTTAGGCATGTTGTTATGCGTCTGTCAATGATTTTTTAACACATTTTGTATCAAACAATGGTTTCCGCTATATTTGTATACGGTTTAACACTGCTATAAGATTAAAATCAGTAATTTTGCGCTGACAGTTTTTTTGACCAAGGAAGTGAATGAACGGAGGTCGCGGAAGCGTTTGATGCGCCGAAGAATCCCGCAGTTTTAGTTTTATTACAGTGGCACTCCAATGAAAAACGCTTGCCAGATATATACGGAAGGAAAAAAAGCTGAAGGAGCGGTTTCCTGGACTTCACTATTTTCGAATACAGCTATTAATGTTGTATAGGTGACGGGGCACACAAAGGGAGAAATTAATCACTTACATGTCAATTGAACCATTCAAGGGTACGCCCATTTTGTTTCGTTATCCCTTCTTCTGCTTCATTTAGCGTGGTTTGGTAGACTGGACAACAAAGATCTGATCGTCAACGTCAGTAAAATTAGCGGAATTTGCCAACGATCGTTTTGGTTTTTGGCTTAAAAAAATATGATCTAAAATTATGGTATAATCATGCATTTATATACGACATTTTCATATTTGGTAAAAACAATAATTAACATTTGTATGATTTAAAAAAAAACTAATGTAGAAACATATCAGAAAAGACAATAACTTAAATCATTATATACGATCGTTTTGTAAGTTTAATGCATGAAGTGCCAATGATAATCCATTTAACTATCAAACGTCGTCAAACCCCTTAAATTGGTACCTATACAAAGAAACTCCAAATATGTCCCAAAAACGAGAATGATAAAATGAGGAGAAAGTGCCCATTTTCAAACAAAAAAAGTTGAGCGGTTTCAGTTGAAATTTTATCTTTAAAATACAATGCTCATTCTCTTTTTTAATGAGTTGGGTAAAAAAAGTATTTTCGATTTTCTTCCTTTCCATACGTTGATGACGTCACAGCTCTGGGTGTACAATATATAAAGCCGGTGATGGGTTAAGATAATTAGACATTAGAAAGCGAAGCAAGTCTCTCCAGGGTTCTTGAAACAAGGAATTCTGAAATCGATATCGCTGGATTTCTCATTAAGCCAACGGCCGCTGAAATAAACTTAACTTTAAAATATTTTAGACAGTTTATAGGACATTATACGGTTACTAATTTGCTAACGATTTTTATATTTAAGGTTAATATACAAGATTATCACAGCAAGTAAAATTTAAGATAAATATAAATAAAAATGAAGTTTTCATCTTGCTTTGTAGTTTTGCTCTTACTCTCATCTGGAACATTTTACGCCGAAGCAGTAGACGCGAATGCCGGTATTTATCGAACAGTTTTAAACAATCATTTTATTTTTCAGAAATTATTATTATTATTATGATTAAGTAGAACAAATGCAAAACAATCCGTTATATTACGGAATTAATAAAACAAAATCTTTTCTATTAGCGAATTAATTGTTTGTCATTAATAATATTTTAATCCACTAATATATAGATCACCTTAGGTGAACTCAGTCCATATTTTAACACTTTAGTTACGCATTTTGTAAACGCGATATTACGGTGTAGCACTAATTCGATAACCCGTAATTCGCAACAATAATTTGGAGATTTAACATGTGATAACTGTTTTTGACCAACTGCTTAAAATCAAACTTACTGGGATTTTAAGGCGAGGTGTTCTGTCAAAGACGGTTACATGTGTTGGAAAAAAATAACATTTTTGTTTTTATTTGCAGTTCTGTATCTGTACCAAGTACAAGTCAATACTGGCTCATCAACAATCATCGTTGACGCTGGTGGTGGGGCCGCCAATGTATCTGAAGTGTACCGAATCATGAACCAGCTTACAAATCCAGCATTAAACGGTAAAATTAATCACATAAGGCATGGTGTGCTTGATGTCTTTAATTAATTTTATTTGCTATCGATAGCAGGCATAGCTATCTTAAAAAATAAATAAAACCATCAATAAATTGCTGTGTTTTCATTATAACGGTATGTCAAGAGGCGACCCAATCTTTTTTATACACCGCAATCGCCAAAAAGGTGAAAACTACTACAAGTAGACCCATAGGCAAAGCAATGTCACATTTTGTCACTTAAGTATTTTAAATTTCTTTAGTCTCGAACCCTTGTGATGGAAGCGCCTGGGCGAATTCCACAACAGCCGACACCTATCCGTGCGCAAGTGAATCAACGTGTACAGTTATCGGACCTTCGGTTTTCCGATGTAAATGCAACTCCGGTTACAATCAAACTGCAAGCACACAAAGTTTTACACTTGCATCAACAACAGTAATTCCCGACGGAACATTCTGCCCAGGTGATTTATACAAAGCTGAAACATTTATATTTTCTATCGTTATTATTTAGTATGCTATATGTATGTTGACGCAACGATAACCCACAATTAAGATTTCTATCCAAATTTTCCAATTAGAATTTTATTTTAAGTTTTTCGTTTAAACTATTTCCTAGATATTGATGAATGCTCAAACAACACGATCTGTGGTAATGGAAATTGTACAAATACTGCTGGAGCTTACTCCTGCAGCTGCCCAACGGGTTATCAGTCGACAGGCGTCAACCCCACTTGCACAGGTAAGTCTACAGTCTAAGATTTTGCCAAAAATACTGTTGGCACTTTGGTTAAAAGTACAAATATAATATATGTTTTAGTTTATCTGTACTGCGAACATACCCCTTACTATATCGTGATGTTATTGTAAATGCTACATTGCTACAGATATTGACGAATGTTTCACTGGAACATCAACCTGCCATGCGAATGCCACTTGTACCAACACAGTAGGAAGTTTTACTTGTATGTGTACTACTGGGTTCACAGGCAGTGGCACGAATTGTACTGGTAGGTTTCTGTTAAACAACCATGGCCCGATTTGTGTTCTTGAATATTGGTTTAAACGTTCGTATTGCAGATTTTGATGTGTGCACACATTTGGGAGCGAGTGCGTGTAGCGGCAAGCCCTGTGTTGATGGTGTAGGAACATACTCCTGTAATTGCGGCTCTGGTTTTAACCAAAATTCTGCAAACGACCCGATAACTTGTGACGGTAAGTTGGTGAGATTAGTAAAGAATGAAACCTTTATTATAAAAAAATATCTGAATTTTTGAGTTCTCGATTACAAATTTAATTAAACACGTTCATACATTTTTAATAAAATCACGTATCATATTTAACAGATATCGACGAATGTACAACCTCATCACCGTGTGATCCTAATGCGGTGTGTACTAACAATGTTGGGTCGTTTTCTTGCGCGTGTAATACAGGATATACTGGAAATGGTATTGGAAATGGAAGTTGCACTGGTAAATATGAGGAATCTTTTAATATATTTTTTTAAAACTGGTTATTAATTTGTATTCGAATTGGCAAATAATGATTAGAAATATAACCAACTCAGTTCAACAAGCTTTATCATCAGAATTTAACGACACTTTTTTTTAACAGATATCAATGAGTGTATGACAGGTATGTCCAACTGCCACGCCAACGCAACTTGCACAAATACACCGGCTTCGTTCACATGCGCTTGTAACACGGGATTTAATGGCAACGGTGTCACTTGCACAAGTGAGAATTTAGTTAAACTTTAGCTTTTCTTAATCACAGAGATTAATTATGTATCGAATTTCTTTTCAGGTGCAGGATCCTTCAATTACTGCTTCAGGTCAGAGCTTATATCGTCGGAAGTTGGGACAGGTGCCACTCTGGCGTCAAGAAGCGCCGATGTACAGACAGCGGTATGTTTAAATTTTAGATTAAACTAAAGTGGCAGTGATTCAAGTTTAACATAAACATGAAATCTTTACCAGGTGGTGAACGCTTTGAATGAATTGGTCAACGCTTCAATGTTTTCCTTCAACACCTCCGCCGTTACATTAGAATCGGTATCTGGGAACGGAAGTCAAACGAACTACATTGTTGAGACTTGCTTTACCGGTGCAGATAAGGACAATAACGCTTTCCAAGCTATCATTGCGGGGTTTACTTTTACATCACAAATAAATGCAGCACCCATCCTTAGCAAAGGAGGTACGTTTGTTAAGTGAACATTTTTTAAACTATTTTTCAGAAAATTATATATTGAACTTTTAAGTTATCTTTGCTGTAACCAATTTAACATAACTATTTAAACAGATTTTAACGAATGTCTTACAAACTATGGAAACTGTTCAACTACCGGCGGCTCTTGCACTAATCTAAACGGAACATTTCAATGTGCTTGCAATGTAACTCATGCGGATAAATCATCACTTAGTAACTTGGCCAATGGAACTGTTTGCGGTAAGAATGAAGAAAGTTTTAAATTATTATCAGTTTACAAACATAATCTAATGAAAAACAGTTAGACTTCATATCGTTTTGGTTGTTTACAAGTTATCTATCATGGTAGTTATCGTATTATGTAAAATGACTCTCTTAATTGTTACATTGCATTATTACTCTTATTACTCTAGCCTACTACTTTATTCATTAATAATTGTAGTTTTTTTTTACAAAATTGCTGACCGTTTGTAACACTACAGATCTGCCGACTTCTTTTAATTGCACCAGTGCGGCTGTATTCTGTAGCGGCCTTCATTCCATATTTTAGTAATCTCGGAATAGACGCAAATAATTTGACCCTCGGTTCGTGCACGGGTACCGCCAATGGTAACTTTCAAGAGTTCAGAGGAGCTTGTGACCCCACAGTTACGGTAAGACGAAACAAACTTAAATAACTCGGAAGATGAATTTAAAATGTAAGTCAAAATTATTTAAACTTTCTTTTGTAAAACTGCAGACCAACTCCAGCCACTTGACATACTCCTGGAACCTCACAAATATAAATCCAGCAGCAACCATCGTATTTGGCCAGTTTGTCAACATTCCTATATATTGCAACTTTCCTACCAATATCAATGCAACGATTACCATAAACGCCACAAGAAAGTAAGGGTCCTGGGTTGCGTAATGTAAAGTTGTTTAGATGAAATCGCATATTATCAAACTTTATTTTTTATTTATGTGTACATAACCTTTTTTGTTACTAACGCCAATGTTAATACCTTTAATTATTTAGCATCGTGGACCCGCCCGTCATTCCACCTGGTACTGGAGACAGCCTTGATTTCATAGCAGAAGCATTTACCGACGCCTCGCTCGCGAATGCAATTAATGCACCAATAGCTACAAATACTCCAGTATATGTTAAGGTATGTTGCGTGAAACTATGAATAAATGGGCCGGGGTAAAAATAAAAAAGTTATTGATGTATATTATTCGAATGACTGGATGTGTATCTATAAATGCCGTAGATAAGTGAATGCAATTTATTTATCTTAAAATCAAAATAAACTTAATTGTACTTTTACTTGGTAAATAAGAGATGTTTTGCAGATTACCACCCCAACCACCATTTCCAACGACATTACCATCAGGATTGGTTCAGTTGTAGCTTCCGCACCCGGAACGTCGGAATCCGTTACTCTTACAGAGTAAGCCTAATTCTATTATTTTATCGTCACTGATCATAACCTTCGTGCTAAAACGTTATTTTGCAGTTCAAACGGTTGCCCTGCTTCTAACCCGTCGCTCAGTTCATTGCTCGACACGGTATCGACCATAAATCAAGGAGTTGGGACTTTCGCTTCATTTCGATTTCATGCTTTTTATTTCTCGATAAGCGATGCTTTGGAACTTGCAATTCAAGCTTCGACGTGCAGGAAAACGGGAACGTCAAATTGCACCACAGTTGTAAGTTGAGATTCTGTAATCGACACAATCGCATGATTTAATGGAACTCGTAGAAATTCTATTGAATAAAACCAAAACACATGTTAATATTTTAAATTTTAGAGTTAAACTTTATAGCTGTTTAGGAATTTGATTAGCTACGATTTAAGATAATACATAATAAATAAAAATCATGGGCATAAAATAAACTACTAAAGACGATCTTATATTTTAACAATTTTAATAGTGCTCGAAACGACGAAAGCGAACCATTACATTGCGATTCAAAAGAGCAAATGAGGAAAATACAGGAACGGCAGTTCTTGCTCTTGTTCGTGCACCAAGTAAGAACCAACCAACCGCTTATTTGCTTGTTGTAATAGTAAAATAATTTCGATAATTTGACAATTTATTCATTATTTTCTCTAGGTTCCGTTTGCCAAAAAGACTGCGGGCTCGGTGCTTGCGTTGTAAATCGCATTCGCAACTTAGAAGAATGCCTGTGCCCTGACAATTCCTTCAAGAATGTGGATGGGAAATGCACTGCTAAGAGTAAGTGGATCTTCCTGTTTAATTTTAGATTTGAAGGTAAAAATCGAATGTAACAAATTTTGACATTTTAGGTAATCCAGGTGGTAACGGAGGTACGACCACTCAGCCTCAAGAAGACAAAACAACTCTCTACGTTCTTATTGGACTCGGATGCCTCGTCACGCTCCTCATCATTATTTTTCTGTTCGTTTTCTTCTTTCGCAAGCGAAACGTGAACCAAAAAGATTATGAATTAAGTCATGTCAATACTCACGCGATATCAACGTAATTGATTCAACGGCATTCCAGTATGGTTCTCAGTCCATCACACGATTATGAATCTACACGACGAAAATTAGTGTGGGACTGAAAACGAAATAATTTATTAGAGAGCGTCTTGTAGTTATTTCATATACCCAGGCGTGAATTAGAATTTATACCCATACTATGCATGCTTTCAAATTATATTCTATATCTAATTTGCTTTAAAATAACTCGTGCAACCATAAGCAATCATTCTACAACACAAGAAAGGGGAGTACTCCAATTTCAAGGACCAACAGCCGGTACTTTATGTACTTGATATTCGACCTGTAACTTTTACCAAGGATACTGAAAAAATGACGACGAGACACAAGACACATTTAAGGATGAAAATTAAATTAAACCTGTACTATCCTACTGTTTTCAAGCGCTATCCTTCATTTATAAAAGCCAAATGTGTCATATTACTTCTCTGACAAATTTTAAAATTCGATGATGCACATGTATATAATTACATGCAACTACTACAAAGCATTTGATGAGTTTTTACATCGCTAGGTGTGAACAACAAACAGTCTCTGTATAGCAAGCACTACGGTCAGAAACGTGTTAATCGTAAGAATACCATGGGTCCTCACTCGCATGTCAAAGCTGTTGTGTACTGTTAGTTTTTTAATAGATAAGTGAATTTATGATTTTATTTAAATTGGTTCGTAAAAAAAATCGAATATGTCTAAAACACAACTTTTGACAATGAACTGGTCATTTTTATCGGAAATCAGTTAATCAAAAACACGAAAATCAGTTAAGAGTTTTTTCCTATACTTTGATATTACCATAGACAAGCAAATGTTTCTCGCCGTTAAAAGCTATTACCGTTCATAAAAATTAACAGCGAAGTACAATGCTTTTTTTAACTATCAGCTAAATTTCATTAGGATATAAGGTAACCAATTAATAATACAGTAAAGACGACATACTGTCGACAAACGATCATCTTAGCAGAGATAAACCCAGAAATGTTGTAATTTTAAACGAGTATGAGATATTTTGTATTATTGTACAAAATTAAAAAAAGTAAACATTGAATTCAGGAAGATTTGGGTAACTGAATCACTATCAAATTTTATTTGCAAGCGCCTTGGCCTATCCCAAAATTCCGTATATGGCTGATTTGTCTCTAAAAGAACAATAATTCTTACAGCGGAAAATTTGACAATCTTAAAGGTTCAATAATACACAAAGAAACCACAAAAATAATAATAAAAAAATACTTGTTGCTTCATTGAAAACGTGAAAAATAAACTTGTTTTAACTAAATTTATATGCATTAAAGTGCTTATCATCATGTACGAATTTTTTTCTACAATTTTATCTTACTCAGTATACTCTATTAGAATAACGTTGGGCTGAATGACGACGCAAACGCACGTTACTGATGTTGGGAAAAGGCGCGTTACTTGTTCATATCTGCAAATGTTAAAACTAAACTAAAAATCCCTTTATTGAATTCTTTTTAAAATTTAAGAAAAAGTCTACAGTGAGAGATGTAAAAAACTTAGTAAATTTCCATAAGAATATACTACCCATTAAACTTCAAACACTAATTGCTCAAATAAAAGGGCAATCGTGTTGTTATTGTTAAGAATTTTCGTGAAATGCTTTATAAGCGGGACCTTATGATTTGTGCATAACAAGGTGTGTCGTGCCAATACTTCTCATAATCATAGATCCACCATTTAGCATAATACCACAATTTTGTATGGTTGACTTTAATATGAAATATAACATGGGCTTAAAAATAAGCACAAAGCGCTAAGATGAAAGTTGTCGGTAAAAGACTGAATGATATTTAAACTCAAAAAAGAACATGCCGTTGATTTATATTTAAAAGCCACCTTTATTTGAACACCACCTCTAATAAAATGCCACTTTTAAGGGAGTGTTAAACATAGAGTCTTAACCTCTGGTTGAACGCCACCTGTAATACACCACCACCAATATAATAGACATAACCTTTATTTTCCAAGTGATTTTTTTAGATGTTAGATGTTAACTGTGTAAGATGTGTTTTCTTTTTATTATATAAATTTATCTTTTCAAAATTCTAACCAGCTAGTCAAAAAATAAAGCGGCGACCTCTATAATTAAACACCATCTTCATTAGAACACTACTATAAGAGAAGGGTTAAAAATAGAGCTCTTAAATAAAGTTTTTGTGGTAAATGATTGCACCATTGCACGAAAAACACATGCACATTACAAAACCATAGTTAAACTGTAGACTTTATGATTTTGCAATCTGAATTTTATGAATTTCAGGTCATTTTCCCACAGTGGGTTTGATGAACATAATACGTTTTACACCAACAAGAACATAAAACATATCTTAATTTTTTTGTCAAGCAATTACGAATTTAAACGATTGAGTGTGACAGTAAAGGTTCGTGTTACGTCGTATTTGCAATTGTACGTGCATAAGTAGCACCACAATCGGGAAAGTAGTTATTGTACAATGAAGCCCTTTCAGGCATTTAAAATACGAAATCAGGCATTTAAAACAATGTGAAAATACCATAGTAAACCTTTACTTTGATAAGAAAACTATTAATTATAAATAAATCAAATGTCATTCACAAAATACTTTATTCGTTATACTACTATTTAACTGTACCTACAGAACCAAGTATATAAATAGACAAGTGTAAATGTGACGCAGGTGCTGATACCTTCTTTCTTTTTCGCGAGTTGATATGGCTGGTTCCGTGGGAGAAGAAAGGGTAAATGTTTAGTGCGATTTCCTTAATGTATAAGAGAACACGAAAATAGCAATGTCGGTAATTTGGAAAATTTTCTTAGATTCTTTTACACCCAACACCATGAAAAAACACCTGGCAACTAGGTATAAATATGGACGTCAAAGTAGTAATGTTGCAATTGCGGCTGTTGCTTTCGCATTAGCATTTTCTCGACTTCGTAACGTTGGACTTGGAAAATACTGAACTGTTATATTTTTAGGTGAACGTTTAAACGTTGAATATTTTTGTTAATTATACATTAAGATAATATATAAGACAATCAAAAGAATGTTTTTGTCGTCGTTCTTCTTCGGGCTGCTCTTGCTGTCATCAGGAATTGTACTGTCGTTAGCTGTAGATGTTAATTCAGGTATTGCATAAAAAATAATGGTTTTAGTTTAAAGAGCATTTGCATCTGACTGTATATGAAATGTTGGATGTTAGTTAATTTTGAAAAGGTTTGTTTGCTAAATTTTTAACTTCGTTGGCCTTTAAATAAACGTGTGGAGTTGCTCCAAATTAACTAATGTTGTTTTTCAGTTTTGTACTTATACCAGATCACGGTTTCCACCGGCCCTACAACTTCATCCACATTTGGAGTTGCTAGTGGTGCCGAAAATGTTGGAAATGTTTACTCAGCTATGAATTCGGTGTCAGGAACTGCAAATGGTAAATCACACTAAAAGTCGCACAACATTACGTAAACGATTTTCTTTCCAGTCACCAACCCTTGCGATGCGGGTTTAGCATTGTGGCAAAATTCTACATCAACCGACACCTATCCATGCGCAAGTGAAGCATCCTGTGTTGTGGTTTCCCCTTCAGTTTTTCAATGTACCTGCTCTTCTGGTTATAACCAAACCGCCAGCACTACCAGTTTCAATGACCCGATCAGCACAAATTCAGTCACACCGGATGGAACTTCTTGTCCAGGTATCAGCGCACTGTGGGTAATCGTCATACTGGTAATCTTGAGATTACCTCGCGCCCATCGTCGGGTTACTGGCGCTATTGCAGTGTGTTGTGTGTGATTTATACGTTCCTTTAATTGGTAGAACCTGTCATTCCCCGATGCTCGGGAAAAGTCCAGGAGTTGCCTTGCAACCGACGACTCGCTGGCGACCAGTTTTGTACCCACAGCCGGCTAAAAGGCGATGCACTAACCAACCAGAGACATCTCTAGAATATTAAAAAATCATTTGCTATACCAAGCAATGAATTTATATTTATTTAGCCGTTGACAACGTCCAAATATATAAAATAGCCATACTTTAATAAGAAAATTAGTAAAATTTTGCGCATCTAGCGTCTTTCGAATTTTTGTTTTAAATGGGTCGGTCCTCAAACGCGGTGTTTGTGCTGGTTTAAAAACAAAATAAACCGGCATAAGTCATTCAGCCTTACTGATTATTCCGCCAAAATTAAAAAAATATTTATATTTTATAAATTGTACGGACAAGAACTAAGAAAGTCGTATGAATTGTGCAATTTAATTCAAGTGATAAATCCCTCGTTAAAAAATATTTAATGACAGATATTGATGAATGTGCCACGAGTACTGGGTCCTCATGTTCTCCTGGCACTTGTGTTAATACAGCTGGCTCGTATACATGTACCTGTCCTTCGGGTTATCAGTTTAATGCGGCAGGATCACCAACGTGTGACGGTAAGGCAAAAAGCCATGTTTCCTAATTTTTCCATTATCGGTCCAAGTTTTAAACAGGCAATGCAGTTCGCCATGGTTTGTATTTTACGCACCTTAAAGCGTCGTTCATTATATTTATTTAATGCCATTCTCACAGCCTTATACATTCCTATATTTTTATATGTATATGTACGTTGTATTGTCGACCAATGAAGTGAGCAGCGTTGTTAGCTGCACACCGCAAGTCAATATACGGTTCATTTGACCAACAAAGAACAATTTGCTAACCACACCTAGTTATGTAACGCTCATGAGATTTGAATAGTTCCTCACATTCGTCGACTAATATGATTACCGTTTACGAAATAGTGAACTGTCAATTGGCAGTAATGCGCTATACCAGCGGTTCCCAAACTTTTTTGTTGGCGGCGCCTTTTGTAAACTTATTAAACCTTGCGGCTCCCTCATAAAGCCAAAATGTTTAAACTGCATGTATTGTTTATTGTATATCCAGACTATGACATGCATTTGGATAACTATTCATACTCTTTAAAACTATTCACTAAACTACTAAAGTGACGAACAGTCAATTAATGCAAAGCAGTTATTTGACAAACCATTATTCGAAAACAAT
The DNA here is from genome assembly GCA_000149265.1 of Ciona savignyi. NCBI lineage: Eukaryota > Metazoa > Chordata > Ascidiacea > Phlebobranchia > Cionidae > Ciona > Ciona savignyi. The sequence continues at coordinate 100,777 of CH002845.1, forward strand.
GCCATGTAAGTGAGCAAATAAAAAAATTGTGAAAAAAACAATAAATGCAGCAACTTCCGCATGCTTTCGCAGCGCCCCTGGCTAAGTCTCGCGGCTCCCCAGGGCTACGCGGCGCCCAGTTTGGGAACCGCTGCGCTATACCAATCATATCTCAAATCATTAAGAAGAATATTTGATTGACAGATATTGACGAATGCACTACTCCAGCCAATAACTGTGACGGAAACGCCACGTGTACCAATACAAACGGAAGTTTTACTTGTACATGCAAGACGGATTTTACTGGCAGCGGAACCACCTGCACGGGTATTTCATTTACAATTACCTTCACTTTTCAACTGTTTGGTTTGTGTTTATGTATATCAGTTTTTTGATAACGTAATATAATCTCAGATTTTGATGTGTGCGCACACTTGGGAGCAAGTGCATGCAGTGGTCGTGGAACATGCAATGATGGATTGGGATCCCATTCTTGTGCTTGCAATTCTGGATATGTGGAAAACGCTGCAACCGACCCTGTGAGTTGCGATGGTAAGTCAAATCAAACTTACGTGCAGGTGATAATTGCAGTTATTGCGTTATTTTGTTTTCCTATAGCTTAATCGGCCTAAAAGTGTCATTGTTAATATTTACTTTGTTTCTATAGATGTGGACGAATGTCTAAGTAACCCGTGTGACACGAATGCAATTTGCACCAATACAGTAGGTAGTTTTACGTGTGCCTGCAACAATGGATACACAGGCACTGGGGTTACATGTAGTGGTAAGTGCGGAAATAAAAATCTAAGGACAAAGCAATACATCTAATGCATATTCTTTTAATGTTACAACAGATGTGAATGAATGTTTAGCTTCACCGTGCCACGCAGATGCCACTTGTACTAACACAGCTGGCAGTTTCACGTGTAGTTGCAATTCGCCCTCTGTGGGAAACGGGTTTAGTTGCACTGGTGAGTGAAATGAAGATATAAGGTGGAGCTGTTTTTTTTCGAAAATAAACGACCAATTTTTTTAGGTTTGATTCACTCGTACGAATTTAGAGGACAGATGGTTACACAAGAAGACGCAACAGGGGCAACCGTGGCAAACCGAAACTCTGCGATTCAAACAGCCGTAAGTTTACACATCGATCTGAGCGTCCATTTCGCCAAAACAATGTGCGAATTTGTATTTCATCAATTTTTTTCTAAGATACCAAGCATTTTGGACGAATTGGTAAACTCCACCACGTTTGGTTACAACGCAACTGGATTGTCTGTCACTCTTGAAGCTGTAAGCGGCACATCAAGCAACACCAACTACATAATCATAATAATCTTTGTGGGTGTGAGCGACACGAGTGATGAACTGCAGGCCCGATTCAATTCGCTTACAATCGTAACGATAATCAACACCAAACCCATTGACTCAATTGGAGGTTGGGTCTAACATATTATGCGAAATCATATGTTGTCTAGTAACAAACATTTACAGATTACGACGAATGCACGATCAACTATGGTAACTGCTCGACGAACGCAACTTGCGCTAACACAAATGGAAGCTTCACATGCACCTGCCAAGCTACCCACGCCGATAAATCAAGTCTTACCGGTTTAGCCAACGGAGTGGTGTGCGGTACGTGTCCAAATAAACCACTGAGTGCTTCAAAATTAATACTGCGGAAAACGAAATTTTTATAATAATTTATCTCAATTCCAGATCTGCCAACTTCCTTTAACTGCACACAAGGCGAAATTTCCTTGGAAACCTACGCACCATACTTTACTAACTTGAATATCGATGTAACAACGTTGACTTTGGGCAGCTGTTTGGGAACTACAGTGGGCGACTATCACACCTTCACCGGACAATGCGATCCTGTAGTTTCAGTAAGATTTTAATACATATTCGGTCATAACATATTAAACGCTTATTTATTTTGAATTAGGGATTAACATTTCAATTTACTTTTTTGTGCTTTACAGACGACATCCACAATTCTAACCTACTCTTGGAATCTAACTAATATCAACGAATCAGCAACGGTGGTATTTGGGCAATTTGTGAACATTCCCGTTCAGTGTAACTTTCCAGCAAGCTTAAACGTATCGTTAAGCATTAACGCAACTCGATCGTAAGTTTACTTTCACCTGGAACTTACACTATAGAATATCAATTTGTGCAGATCTAGGAATTTTTTTGGTTTTATTTGCATGTTATATCTTCAAAGAAACACATATATGTAATAGGTTGCTAATATGTTAATAGTTCCCAATAAAAAATCGGTGAACATCTAGACATTCTAGAGTAATCTTCATTACCTAATAACAGAGAAATCGAGCAGCCGGCTATTGACATCGGAGTGGGAGTGAATGTGGATTTTGTTGTCGAACCGTTTTTCGATGTTGCCTTCGCCAATAGAGTAAATGGCCCTGTGACAACGAATACTGCGATTTTTGCAAGGGTAAACAGTTAGGGTTTTAAATAACATTTTTGTGAAATAACCTTAAAATATTTATATTTTATTTATAGATTGGTTCAACACAAAGTCTGGCTTCAAATGTAAAGCTAGTTGTAGAAAGTATCACGGCAGCAGCCAGCGACAACTCAAATTCAGTTGCGCTTGTCACGTAAGTAACTATTAATGTACTTGTCATGAATTATCGTCTTTTAAATTTAAAATCAACTTAATTCGAACAGGGGGAGCTGCATTGCTCCTAATCCGACTTTACCTGGTTTGGAAAGTCTCATTGGTCTTATTAGCCAAGGCATCAGCAGTCAAGCTGTTGCAAAAGTGCCAGCACTGTTCTTTTCATCCGGTTCATCCACAGTTTACAACTTCCAAGTGGCTACCTGTGTCGAATCAGCATCTTCCGTTTGCGCACCAACTGTACGTATTATAAGGGTATATTGATCGTTTGGGCCACTATGCAATGCAAATTAACCTCATGTAAATTGAAGTTGAAATCCACACACAAAACCATTCTTATTTTAACACAAGTTTTGGTGTGTGATTTAAACTTAATAGCGTAAACATTTGTGTTTAAAAAGATTACATACCTTCCTACATTGGAAAACTATTCTCAACTAATTAATCAATAACTACACAAAGAACACCTTTATTTAGCTCTGCTTAACACTTACAAAACTGTACAGCGAGACAAGAAACAATGGCGTGAAGGCTAGTTAATTCTCTTAAATATAGATACGCATAGAAACTGGGATATAATAGTGTTACCTAAGATCATATGTTATATTCATAGCGTTCAAACCTTAAATTTCCCGACACAGTGTGCATCTGGAAGACGAAAACGGTCGACAATCACTTTAAGAATCCGCCACGCGAGAGATGTTTTAAACAGCGGTTCTGCAACGTTTGCCCTTGTCCGCGCTTATGGTAAGAAGCATTTTAAAATTGCTATTTGGTTTGTAAGCAAACAGGTCATTAAGCTAAACCACCTAACGTGGTATGTACATTTTTCAGATGACAAGTGCACCAAAGATTGCGGGGCGGGAGCATGTGTAATTGACCAAGTCATCCAGGCTGAAGTATGTTGGTGTGGTACTGGCACTTACAAAAACAACGCTGGAATTTGCGTGCCAGGTAAAGTGTATGTGATGAATTTCACAATAAAGAGATAAAGTTATTGAGATTTAAACCATAATAAACGTAGATTTGATTTCAGCAAACACACCAGTGCAGCCGAACGACAACAACATAACAAAAACAGAAGATAAAACCACGCTCTACGTTCTGATCGGTCTTGGCTGCCTTGTTGTCGTGCTCATCACCGCGTTGGCCTTAGCATTTTTCTACCGCAAGCGAAATGTTAGCACAAAAGATTACCAATTAAGCCACGTGAACACTCATGCGATATCTACTTAACGTTTCCAGTGCATTTTTAAGTTTCCGGTATATCACATAATTATGAATATCCACAATGAAATCTGAAGCATATTGTTTACTAGTTTATGACAAATTTTCAAAACAATCTATATATAAATATGTAGTCTTATATATTCATATATGTTGCATAACTAATAGTTTTCAATCGTTATATATTCGTATTTACTTAAACTCAATTAAATCTATTTGTCAAGAAATATGTGTCCGACAAGAATGTTAGTTCCTGTTTGTTATAAAATAATAATAATTAAGTAATACGCACATGCCTTTAATCCCGACGACGAGAAAACTGTACAGCGATCATTTGATATTGAAACTAAGCTAGGATCCTATTTACTCTTAGATGTGCATCAGCGTCACAACTCTATATCCTATAAAGTATCAATTGATCTGTATTGTGGTCTCCAATAAATCAAGTTATAACAGTAGTTCAGGGCACACCCGTATAAACAAAAATGTGTAGTTTGATTCACTACTATTTAGCACTGCCGTGCCCTTGTGTCATAATATAATAAATCCAAAAAAATGTATACTCGATTGTTTTTAGCCAAAGATAAAGGTGACTGGATAAATGCTCCGCAAACATATGAATGTAAGTGTTGCGTAGACGCGGTAAAAATCGGACTTTTGGTAGTCATTTTGACAAGAAATTTGGACATGAAAATAATTCTTTCCGTACCAAACCTACGAAAAAGCCTGTCGGGTGTAATAGCTAAGTAGGCTATACTAAATAATGTGCATATAAACATAATTAAAAAGAAAATATTAAAAATTAACAACTAGACTAACTTTGTTTATTTCGAGCACCATGGCAATATGTTTGCCAAGCAATTTGAATGGTCAAGATAATATTCAATATCGCACGAAAAATGAAGAAATACATATGTCAATTTTATAATAACAAACCTATTATAAAAAATAAAAAATAAAAATATATAAATTTTTTTACCGGGCTAAGTTTCGAACCCGTGATGGGCTCGTCACCAGGACCGTTTTTTGTATAAGAGTCGGTATATGTATCGGTGACGTTAACCATTTGGCCACACGACCGTTTCGGGTCGTGGAGAAAAATTAAAAAAATATCATCCACGCAGTAGCAGTAAAGAGCAAAAGTAGATTAGTATACCATATGGTGAACCAACAAAACACGGTCTAGCTGTGGGGGTACTGTACATACATAATTTATGCATTTATCAATTGATAGGTTTGACCCAAGCCGCTAAAATAAATAAAATATCGCGATCATCGTGTTAGCCCAAAGTACGTACGACGATTAGTATATAATCAAAACAACTTATGGCAAATTGAATGACATACCTCCCATGTATAATATTTAATATTATTTAATGATTACCATTGGTTTGTCTTAATGTGTATAATTTGAAAAGTAGCACTAATTTTTGTAAAGAACAGCAATCAAAAGGTTTGAAGGACAGCATAGAAAAAAATCATGCATTTCCGTAACTGGAAACTTACTAACCTAATAAGCTATATTTGGCCAGACAATAGTGGTTATCTACTACTATTGTATAACACAAAACTTATTTTTAAAACAATTTTATCGCATAAAGTCAGTGAGAGATTTCCCTATGTTATATAAAATTTACTTTACCATCTGAATTAACTTGGTTTTACAAACGTGGGTACATTTTACATAACTCAAGATTTTTAGAGGCGTACTATATGCGTCAATGTCTGCTAGAAATAATGAGGCGTTAATATATGTGTATTGACGTCCAAAACCTGAACGACGAACTGTACGTGAATACTTACATAGTGAGTAAGCAATGGACGTTAAGTTCAAAACATCTTTTCAATTAATACATCTATTTTGGATCACCTTGAAGGCGTGGACCAAACAAAACCATTACACCATGGCCGGTTCGATAGAATGAGAGGAAATGTATTGAATATAAAATAAATTCATGACCGTGAACGTATAATCAATATATTTAATGGAACTCCAAAAGATGAAATGACAAATATTCCGAACAACACATTGGAAAATAAAGGATAGTTTAAGAAAGAATTAAATGACATAAACAGTAATTGACATAAAAAATTAAAAAATATGTCTATTATGGTCCACTGTATATATAATGGGAAACAACCATACTAGTTTATGGGTCTGAAAATAATAATAAGCTATTAAAGGACCTAATAAGTTTAGATGTTTTAAACATATACCCTTAAAACAAGTATAGTTTAGACGGCATATTTCGAAAGTTTCGTACTATTGAGTATAAATAGATCCAAATGTCATGGGTATACAAAGGAATTAGAAGGGGCACCGGGGCCCTTAAACGTCATGAAAGGCCAAACCCTATACCCTATCATGTGCATCAAGCGTATCTTAAACACATTTGGACATCTTAACCTGGGTGTATCATATAGATATTTGGTTTTGTTAGTGTAAGTGGAGATTTAGTTACAGAAAACGTTATTTATAATGTTTAGCACTACTACGACATTTGAAATCGCTTTAAACTAAGCTTACAGTGTTTTAACTAAGTCTACAGTTCCAGACTCTACAGTTCCAGATAAAAATTATTATTTACGGTAAAAGTACATCTGAAATTTCTAAAGATGAAATTTTGTTTTGTGTTGATGGCAGTTCCTGTGCATGACTGGGTAGCCATACGGCAAACGTCCCGCCAGCCCAATTGGGTATTGAATATCCCCGTACAACGCTAATTTGTACGCATCGTATTAACAGTGTTTATCTTTTGTTGCAGTACTTACTCTTTTTGAGTTGTCGATTCCCAATACTATTGTGGTTTTCTTTGCATTCGACAATCAAGCTGCTGGCATAGCAGGAATTGGTATATTTAATACGACAGCATCAATTACACCAGGTGAATCAATTTAAAAATAAAAAATTTCACCGTTAATAAAGATTAACTAAAGTTCGTTTAATATAACAAACATAATGGGCAAGACAGTAAGTGCATATTGATCAAATTTAACATTTCATAAAACTTTGTAAGATTGTAGTGGTATAAACGTTGCCTACAATTTTATGTTTCACCTAGCTAAACGGAACAAATAACATCGTTTATGGTTATAGATAACCAATCAGCATATCATCTCATTACCAAAGTTAATTTCTACAGCTTCCCCATCTCATTAGCAAAGTTAATTTCTAGAGCTTCGCGCTGAATATATAATATTAACAGTAAACTTTTTTCATAAGTTGCAAATATTTGCGATTTTGGTTTTGGAGTGGACGGTTACCCTTGCGCGAAAGAGGCAGATTGTCTCCAGACGGATCCGTTTCTTGCTCAGTGCAAATGTCGTAACGGTTATCTGACCGTCAATGATGCACCGAGAACCGGAGCATCAGGTGATTTATTTCCCGACGGCTTGAACTGTCAAGGTAAGCATAAGTTTAGATCATTAACATAACAAACCTATAATAAATACCAACGTGCAGCTAAAACGAACAAAAACACTACCAAAGATTTTAGTAACAATAAACTATTTTTTTAGTATTTCTTTCTATCTCGTACTTGTTTATGTGGTGTTTAATATACGATTTTGTAGCGTGAGTTGATTCTGCGAAATAATAAACATATCTTTTCAGATGTTGACGAATGCACAACAAATCCTTGTCCAAGTACATCGACTTGCGTTAACACCGTTGGTTCGTTCGTTTGCGTTTGCAACACAGGATACACTGGCACAAACTGCACAGGTGTTTTAACCAACATATTCAGCATTTGCGTCAAGACTAATAATATTACTCAAGTAAAATTAACATTGTATTTGTAGATATTAATGAGTGTGTAACCGGTGCTGCTATTTGCCCTGCGAATACAGCGTGTATGAATACTCCAGGGAGTTTTACCTGTCCATGTATGACTGGGTTTACTAGAGGCAGTACAGTCGGCTCTTGTACAGGTATGACAATAAATTTGATTTTGATTGAAATTTTTTTTATAGTTTATATCGTCTCGATAATCACCTAAGTATTCACGCAACACTAAAAGATTAAAAACATTTTCGTAATCTTTTGGGTAATATTTTACCGCAACTGGAAAAATTATATAATAAATTGAGGTATTAGTTGGGTTTTAGTTTTTTTCAAATGATAAAGCGGATATACACAGCAAGGTTTTTATAATAAGTGAAAATTCAAGACGTCGCCATTTAGTCCATTTAACATAAAAACGAATTTTAATAAAGGAGTTTTTAAAATTGTATTTCGCCTATCCCAATATTTCCTATTACGTTAGGCAAAATAATAAAATCTAATTTTGAGCTTATACAGATATTGATGAATGTGTGTCGAGCAGTCCTTGTCACTCAGGATCCACATGCGTAAACACCATTGGAAGTTTTATTTGTAATTGTGGACCCACATTAGTAAGTCACGGAGGAGCTTGCGTGTGTAAGTACAAATCATGAACTGTGCACAAATAATAAGGTTTAATTACGATATAAAGAAGAGTGGATTTGTAAATATACATTTTCAGCACCAAACATTAACGAATGCGCCACTGGAACACATAATTGTCATGTGAATGCAACCTGTGTTGACAATTTTGGCTCTTTTACATGTTTGTGTGATACCGGATACACCGGCGATGGAATATCTTGCTCAAGTAAGTACAAAACGTTAAAGCAATCTTTAAGAAGCAACCATTGCAACTGCATAATTATAAACTTGTAGCTGTTAACAGTAGGCCTACATAGAATAAAAACTTTATGTTAAATAACGTTTCAGATATAAACGAATGCGCACTGTCACCATCCGTTTGTCCCACCTTCTCGTCATGCGTGGATACAGAAGGGAGTTTTATCTGTAATTGTAACAGCGGTTATACGAAAATTGGTACTACATGCGTTGGTACGTCAAACAAGAAAACATTTAATACGGATTTTAATTTTTTTTGTATTTGCAGACATAGACGAGTGCAGTATCGGTACACACAATTGCAGTACCGCAGTTGCTACTTGCGTGAACTTGCCTGGAAGTTTTTTATGCTTTTGTAAACCAGGCTATTCTGGAAACGGTCGGATATGCACTGATATCAACGAGTGTATTCTGGGAACGAGTGGTTGCGACCCGAACGCAAGTTGCACCAACACCGCAGGAAGTTTTATATGCACTTGTGATACAGGACTAACTGGTACCGGTCTGACATGTACAGATGTCGATGAGTGCAACCTTGGGTCACACTCTTGCAGTGCGGATGCCTCGTGTACAAATACTTTCAAAAGCTTTGTTTGCAAATGCAAATCTGGATTTACTGGAAATGGCAACATATGTTCTAATATTAATGAATGTACAACCCACACTAATGTTTGCGATCCAAATGCAATTTGTACCGACACTGTAGGAAGCTTTACCTGCAGTTGTAAAAGTGGGTACAATGGAAACGGTTTTCTTTGTACAGGTTTGTTTATTGAGTTTTAAGTTCCGTCTAACTAAATGTTGATAACCATGGCTTTTTTACCTTTCACGTAACTAGATATTAACGAATGCGTCAGTGGAACGCACAGTTGCTCAACAAATGCTGTATGTATAAATATGCCAGGAACTCATACATGTGCTTGTACGACTGGTTATTCTGGAGACGGGAGAACTTGTTTAGGTAACATGTCTGTGCTTTGCTGCGATACTACATATTGATATATTAAATGAGTTACATATATGTAGGTATATATTTTATGTAAATGTTTTATTTAGTGTTTTTATGATAAAAAAATGTTATAAAGAAGTAAGTATACTGACAGAAAAACATATTTCCCAGATATAAATGAATGCGTAACCGCAGTGCACAACTGCAACGGCAATGCAACATGTAGTAACACAGTAGGATCGTTTACTTGTTCCTGTAATACTGGATTTCAAGGAGATGGCATTTCTTGTATGGGTAAGAACAATTACATAGCGAGGGTATATTAATTTTAGATAACAAAGTTGAATGTTTATTTAACAGTATGATATACTAGAAAACAGACTGGTATATCCAACCTTCTTATTTTTTTACACAAATATTACTTTACAGAAATTGACCGCTGTGCTGTCTTAAACTGCTCGACTAATGCAACGTGTGTCACTACAAGTGGCAGCTACGTTTGCCAATGCAACACCGGTTATAGTGGTGACGGAAAAACATGCATAGGTAATATATACAATATATGTTGTAGTCTACGCACTTTTGTTTTCTAAATCTAAACATGTTTATAAATGTTTATCAGATATGGAAACTTTACTTTTAAACGTTGTTGTGGGATAAATATTGGATTCCTTTTCATTCTTCGTAAAATTTCAAGAAGGTTATGCTATTCTGAAGTTATATTTAAATATTGCATTAAAGTATCGGAAACTGTTTGAGCATTTTAAATAACAAAACAAGCACATTTATCTGGAGGGGAACTGTAGCAATTATACAGCCTCAACAACCAAACGGACTATAATAATTTAAAGATGATAAAAGGGATAAGCCTACAATCCTCCTTGACTTTGGAGTAATTGTTTGAGGTCTTGCCCAATATTGTTGATACTAGATTAATTTTTACACCCCGGTCGATACAGACATCAATGAATGTGCAATTAATACACACAACTGCCACACTAATGCTGTTTGTTCAAATACAATTGGAAGCTTCACATGTACCTGCTCTGCTGGTTTCATGGGTGACGGGGTGACTTGCAATATCGGTAAGTATGTGCACGCATGCAGTTTTAGTACTTTAGTACTTTTCTAATCACTTGTGGTTTACACGATCTCATAATCATAGGGAATTCATCTAATTCATCGATGCAAGCTTGTGTTATTATTTCAGTGCTGTTTTCGTTTATCATTTCAATAGCGTTGTTATAAAGACATCGTCCTTGCAGCAGTAACAGAGGGTAAACAAACAATTAATCAATTAACAAAACTTAATAACTTGCATGATAGTGAAAAAATAGTGTGAGACAAATAAAGCTGCATTATGCGATCTTGCTACTTCTATTTATCACCAACAAAAATTAGATAATAAATTTCGCATGACCGTTTGACTAGCCGGCCGGTGATTAGTTATAATTGTTTTATAAATTTCTTTTTTTGCAACAGCGAAAAGTGTAAAGTACAACCCATGGCTTCAGTTCTTCAGAACCTATCCATTCGGTGCATTTAAAATTTTTGGTCTTCAAGCAAATATTAAACGTCCAAGTTGGTGGTGCCGCTTGCAGCGCCCTTTCGGGTTTCTCAAAGACTCCAACTGCCCTTAATTAAATATAAAGTTTAAAAATGCTAATTAGAGTATAGTATTAAAACATGTATATAACAGGTAATAGTATATTTTACCGCTGTCATATGGATGTATAATCATTTAGTTGTAGCTTACTGCTAATTAGAATAAAATCCCTTACTTGGTACATGTAATCCAACAATTACTGAACATACGGTCAGTGGTTTTTGAAATAAAGTAAATGCCTATAAGAAATTTAGCTATACTGTAGAACTGTTTATACCAGGCGATAATAAACAATTGGCCAGCAAGAAAAAGTTTATATTTTGTTGCCAAGATTGAAAAGGCAAGAATATTGCTTAGAATGGTATTTAAAAATGTACAGAAATAACAAAAGCCAGGTTTACGGCGTTTGCTATTCATTTTGCATTTCGCTTTAATCTTAAACGACAGCTGTCATCATTGAAAAGTATTATAGGCTAAGAGATTTAGTTTTTGAGGGTTTGGCCATTAATAAAAGGAACACTGTACATCATTAATGTGAACGGGAAGTATACAAAGAGCTGTAAAACTGTGTCCTAACAAAAAATTGTAAAATTGGCCAAAAACATAACCTACAAGGTAAGGCTACCGTGGTAATAAATAACCAAATCTTTCAAAGGTACAAATAAAATAAAACAAAATATAATTGCATGTTGAACAGATTACTATAATGAGAATTATGCGGAAAAGTTTAACCATCACTTTATAACACATTCTGTATACGGTAGTGGAAATGACAATCATGAAAGTACTCAAATGTAAGTGCTTATTGCAGGAACTGTTATAAAAGTAAAAAAGAAGCTTTCGTTACAATTAGTCGACAGTTGACGTCTCGCTAACGGCGGATTTAGTTTCTTCATCTGATACGCTTTTTCTTTTTAATTTCCACCTTTTATAACAAACGCCAAAGAGTAAAGCTATAAGAACAACGTGTAGTATTCCAGGAAGCACTATTAACCAGGAATATTCCACTATATGAGCCTCCGATACTTTAGGTTGTTTTACAAATTCCTGATCGAAAACTTCAGCCAATGTTAGCTCAACCGAATTATTCATACCATTCTTTGACGATACCCGATCCGATTGTACGACTGTAAGTGGTAGATTTTTATTGATTTCCTGCCCGTTCGCAGCTGCCATGATGGTTCTGTTAATGTTTTTAATATTTGGAGCATTTCTTTTCGTTGTTGCGTCAGTAGCCCCTCGAAAACCGGCACCAGTTGTCATTTCAACAAAATTTGGTGAACTAATAGACACGTCTTTCACTGTGGTAGTTGCAGTTTCTACAATTTTGATATTGTTTGTAATCGGAAAAATAACCGTTTTGGCGGATATCTCAACGTGTAAGGTATCATCTGTTGTAACTTTCCAGTTCTTTTTGTTGCCCTTTGCATGACCTTGTTTCTTTTTGAATTGATAAGGACAAGCTCCAATTTTGCGGATCTGTATTAAACGTAGATACATTAGGTTACACGCCAGTAGGTCAAATATTTGTCCTAATTTAGTTAAAACTAGATAGTATCAACCAATACTATTTCTGCATTCATAAACGATTGCTTCCTTGGTCATTTATTCACTTCTGCTATAACATTTTGCAAGCAGAAACTAATGGGTTTCCGAGATACCTTTCCAAACTTGATATCCATGTTTTAGCAAGTCTAAAATTTACTAGCTAACATATCTAAAGAGTCATCAGCACGGGATATCTTAAACTTATTTTCTTTGTACTAAAATCCATTATCGACTTATGTTAATTTAAACTGGTTAGATTGTTTATGCATACGTATGAAAATTGCAATTAGGGTATTTTTAATGGTAACTGTGGGTATGTTGGGACAATTTGTCACTTTTTTTATTTTATTTTATTATTTTACCACTTTTGTTTAATTTTTCAAGTAAATTCCCGAAAATCGCCTGTTTTAAGGAAAAATTAGCGCCTATAATTTAAAAAATGATCAAACCATAATAGCTCCAGAAGATTCAGCTCGATTAACTAGGCATGTACTTCCTTTCTAAATGGAGCGTAGTGAGACTGATCTCTAGTTTCAGTAGATGTGAATTTATGAGGATTTTCTGGAAAAGGACCTTATACCTTTACTATTTTAAAAGGACCTTACCTTTACTACTTTCTTTTCGTAACAAGCATTTACTCGCATTTGGCACTCGTCTTTATAAGTCTTTCCATCTGTCCCACAAACAGTTTGATTTACATATGACGAAGTCAAGTCAAAAACGGCGGATCGTCTGACACGGCGTCTGTGTCGTCTGCCTCGGCGTTGGCGTCTTCCGCGGCGCCTGTGTCTCCTCTGTAGAAATAAACGAATATTTTATGTAAGTTATACGATATTCCAGTTTTCTAATGACAAAATCAAGCATTTTAAATGCAAAATTTGCATTCAAAAGTAATATGCAATACATCAAATTTACAACAATTGTTATAAATCTTAATTTGATTTAAACTACGATAAACAACTTTACCCAGTGCACATCTGAATATTCAAAGTCTCCAATTATATCGAAGTTAGTGTTTCGGTAAAGCTGCTGCCTTGACATTCCTGGTTTTATTCGGAGGGCGCTAAGCTCTTTCACGCCATCCAGCGAGTCAATAACGGGCTCGGGCAACTCCATTTCATCGGCGGGGATCGTGGTGGTGGTTGCCCGCGGAGTTGTTGTTGTCGTCTCAAGGCTGTATTGTTCCAAGTCTTCGGAAAATAGCTGGGATTTGATCTCAGGAACAAAAGCGTAGAGTTGGCGTAATGTTATTCCACCAAGTTTTGATATTGATGTCTGCTTGGATACGGCGTCTAAAATTGTATAAAATTTCGTTACAAATTGTACATGACATTTAAGTATAAAAAGACGTTCTCAAAGAACCGGTCAAGCGAACAGGATAAGTAAGCTTTCGACGCAGTAAAATATCTACAAATGCGACTATAAAAGGAAAAGGAAAATGCACCGTTATGTGTTAATGCATTTCGCTTTTTATATAACACGAATTCAGGTTGTGTGGCCGAATAATTACCGCGATATATATACCCACTCCTGTACAAAAACGGTATAAGTTTAATAAAAAACAACAACACGGTTGTGTGACTGAATGATAAACGCCGCCGATATATATACAGAATTATATATATATTTATACAAAAGGTCTTTGGGACAAGTCAATAATGGGTTTAAACGACAGCCCTAAAAAAGAAAATTATATAAAAAAAAACAGTACCTTGGGAGCAAAGAGCTTCACACGAACACTCAAAATCGTCACTTCCGCTCGGCACACATACCCCTTGTAGACAGAATATATTTTCACAGGGGTCATTGGGTTTCGTACCTGAAGTCTCAGAGGATCCTAAACCAAAGTAGTCAATGTTTGGTATAATGATGAGGTTGTAAAGACCACAGGACTATTTAGAAAGTGCTCATGTATAATTTAAATATGCCATTCATTTCTGCGCTAAAATATAGATCTGTATGCCCGTTTAAAACCGCAACTTCACCACAGTGGCGTTTTACCCACCAATAACCGTCTCGTTGTTTCTGCTGTCTGCTTCCACGCAATAGCCTCGATGCAGCATCGTAATTACTCGCTGTTGCTGACAAGCGGCAACTCGCATCGAGCATAAGGTCGGGTAGTTCTCGCCGTCACTTCCACATAACGGATTGATCATATCTCCTGAATTTTTAATTCTAAATTATTATTTAAAAAAACGAGGGTAACAGCGTCTGTCCGTAATTGCAATTAAATCTTTTAATAGCATGGTAATATTCACAAAGATACAAATGTGATTTACTCCAAATTTTGTTCAATTAAACTGTATCGAAAAATGTATATATAATTTTAAGTTAAAACATTACAATTAATTGTTTTTGAAATCTTGATGTGGGAATCTATAAAAAGAAACATGCAAACTTGTAAAGAAATTATTAGGCGTAACAGTTGTGTAACCACGCACGAAATATACAATTGAACACAAAGTGCTACATACTTATAATTACGTCAGCCTACCTGCACAGTTCAAAGCGTTGCAGATCGAGATATCAAGATCGTCTCCAGATCCTTGTTCCGGTTCAACTACTTGATTCGAACCTGGGTCGCATACAAAACATTGATTGGGATACTACAAAGCTTATGGTAGATTTCCGAAAATAAAGAAATTTCCAGATGATGTTACTTTGGTACGGAAAAATTTATAATGCTCACCTTTAGCAGCTTTACAGGCTCCGACATGGTCAATTTCAATCTCGATTTGTTCTTGGCAAGCTGCTTCTCTCAGATAGCACTCATTGTAGTAGCTTCTTCCGTCCGTTCCGCAAACTGTGTACGCTGATCTGTCGCTACAAACTGTAGCAAAACAAATAAGTTCGGAAAGGATGTATTAAAAGGACTAGGCATCGAGGATTATTTCGTTACCATCAACCTAAGCTTTGCTAAACTACCTTTCGGATATTTATTAAACATAAACTTATCAATTTTATGCTATACTTTTGACTTATATATAGCATCAATTTTGGAAAAAATCCAAGCTTCTATAATCCCTCACCCATAACGCAGAGACACGGCCCGTCCTCTGAGTCAACGTCACACACAGCACCAAACTGGCACGTGATCCCGTTACCACAGTGCAGGTTGACGTCAGACCCTGACCCTGAGCCTTCCTCAGAAAGAGCGCCATGTAATTGTATTTGAGAGGTCACAGGAGGTGGCGATTCTGCAAGTTAGATGGCTTGTTAATTTGTACGCTAAATGAAAAGAGCTTTAAAAACGTTTGTTGCATAGCACAAATATTATTTTTTTAAATTATATAAAAAAAACATTTGTAAAATCCAAAGATAATACCAAACGAACAATGCCATACCCGAAATATATGTCCACAAAACAATATCAATACTTTACATAAGCAACTCTTTAAATAAGAAACCGTCGTTATACGTAATTTAGTCTGCGTATATTGTGTTAAAAATTTGGTTAATTAAAAACTTTACCTGTTTCGCAACGTCCCCTTTTACGCATTGTGATTGGGTACTGGCACCGGCAAGACGCCAGTCTTAACTCACATTCATTGGAATACGTCCGACCATCGGAGCCACAGACCCAGTTTAAAGCTGGGTTGGTTCTTGAGCGACCAGCGAATGACTGACAGTGCATAGTACAACGGCAAATAGCTGTACAAGTATGTTAAAATAAACAGATATACTAAATTGTTGAGTTAATATTAATGAAATCGACTTTAAAAAAACAATTTAAATTATTTTATTATTTGACTTTTAAGCACCTTAATTAAATTTAAAAATTAATTAAAAGAAAAATTTTGACTTAACAGTAAGTCAAGAAAATACCGATATAACCCAAGGGTTACCTAGTCTTGGTGCCTTATGTATAGCGATAATTTATATGTACAAAATAACAGTAATAATTTATATATACGGAATAAAAGTAAAATTTATTTAATAACATAAAAAATTTATATACAAAAAAATTGTTAGAAAACAACAACAAAAATTTGCATACACAAAAAATATAATAAAACACGTGATATTATATATTTTGGGGTTTACAAAAAAGTATTATACATAAGCATTTCTCATCCAAATATTTTATTGCAATAACCTTCAGAAGAGTTGTCTTTCGACGTCTCGTGTCGCCTGGAAAGAATGATATCAGAGCGACTTGACCAACAAATGCCTCCATACCGACAGTTGGACAACGGATCGCAAACTGTATCGCTTGTGAACGATGCGGCTGGTTCAAGGGGATTCCTCCAACATTTTTCTGTTCTCGCCGCATCGCTCATGACAGATTTGTACAAAGCTGTGATGAGAAAAATACCTTGGGTATCCTGGAAAATCCATCAATCAAATCTATTGCATAATATATTAATAATTTGTTTACAAAATGTATACATAATTCCCGAATGTATACATTATTTCGAAGCATCATTAACTGAGTTTTTTGGCGGGAGATGCAATATTAGATAATTTTCGGCAATTTCCACGAAGAGACAGAAGATTATATAATCATGAAGAAGGAAAGTACACGAACAGGGGGAGTTGATATAATCGATAATACCGTTGATTGTGTACAACACTGGTCTCAAAACCACAAATTACCACAAGCCATCATTATTAATCGCTTATGAGGATTTGTTTTAACGATGCGCCTGTCAGATAAACTGAGGGAATATTGAGATTGAGTGTGACAAATTCACTTGAGATATGAACAAACATGTATATATTTGTTGCTAATTTTTCGTATTGATATATTGGTGGTCCGAAAATTACACATCCTCTATATTTTCTGTATAAAATATAAAAATGCCTTGTTTAACGACTGCAGTGATTGGTGGCGCGAGTTCACAGATATACTTTCCAGACAGGCAAGTACTGAAATTCCATTTAGGCGTACAGTACATATAAACAACGTATAACTAAAATTGTAAAACACAATTCACAACACCAGAAATAAAAATGATCACGCAATGAAGTTCGTCAAACAATGTACGCCAAATCTGCTAATGGAAATTAAACCAGTTTATATACCCGCCACGCTACAGCAAGCACAGCCGAGATTTAAGATTACTACCAGGTTAAGTAACCCGAAACCGAATATTTGAAACGGTTCATGTATTTTTTCTCACTTAACAGATGAAAGATTTATTTACCAAAACCAGCGTACATCTCAACGGTTAGTTTTGTTTTGTTTGTTACATGCATTTTACACATGATCATCGTACTAAATAATTTGACCAGCCGAGCCGTTTTATTGATTTTTAGTTTTGACTGATTTTTTTAACCACAGTCGTGCCGTTTTCTTATGTAAAATTAATCGTTTTAACAACTTACAGTATACCTACGTTGTTATTTTTTGGTCAAAAAATAACAATCGACCTGTGAAAAAAATAAGCACTTCAGAAAAGATTCCACACATTACCCCGGCTATTTTTAGTCTCGCCTCTGTCGCCACTCCCCCTATAAATGCGTCATAATCAAATCCATGGTTAAGTCGAACCCAACTTACCTTCAACTGGGTGACAGGTGCAGACGATTGCTGACGTCATAATTACCATGGTCCGTATTTTTTGCCAGTGACGTTGGCAAATGTTTTTCATCATTTTGAACACTCACAATGACTATATTACGCTATTGCATACTAAACTAAGAAGTTTTATCTCAAGTTTAAAAAACACCTAATTGCCAAATAAACATTTACAATCATTAATATATAGATTTTATTATTAATGTTGTTAATATTACCGTAGAAAGTTCAAATAAATGTAATTAGACAAAATGATATAACCTAATCATTCTACCACCACATAAACAGCTTGATGACAATCATGATATTGTTATATCAAATTATAGACCCATCTTTATTTAAAACCCCTATAAACATTGGTTCACTAATATTTTGATAATGTCGTGCCCTGAAGCAGTCGTGGCTTTGCTATCCAGCCACAGTTTCTAATTAAAAGTATCTAAGCCGAAAAAACGTATCAATATGGACTAATACGACGGATTAACTGTTGAAAATACACATGACGCAGTCTGAAAATAACATGTAACGTAAGACTAAATTTGGAATCAAAATGTTCTACCTTTTGAGTGACATATGCGATTAATCGATGACTAAGGCCAAGTTTAGTTTATGGTATCGGGTTACATTGTTTGGTTCTCCATACCCACATAGGTTATAGCTACTCGACAGAATTCAACTTAAATACCTGGTATGCAATAACCATGATAGGTAATCAAAATTGGAACCGCTTGACAAACGCACGCCGCGGTTACCTAAATCGGATTCCCGGGTTCAGGGCTAATTTTGTCGTCCATTGCAATACACACTGTCGAAAGAAGACTTTACAATTTTTATTTTCATTGCATGAAACTCTGATATAATACACCTCATGAAAACAAATAAAAACATATATTTCATTTATATACTGACAGTTAAAATGCGCGTATTCTTACGTTTCTGTTGTGGCTTTAGAAAAGTTTTTAAAACTAACTTTTACCGGTAACGTTCTTGTCAAATTGAAAGAACATTTGATAAGTATTTTTTTAACGCGGGTATTAGCAACTTAATATTAGAGATCGCTAAAACGTAATATCTAAGTTGGCTTATTAAACAGTAGTAAATCCAGAAACATAATAAAATGTTACGAGTTTTATATCTGTTCCATGCACTGAGCAGATTTATAGCTTTGCAGCCACCTATCGCAACAAAAACTTCCCACATAAAAACAATATTTCTGTGGAAAAATTGAAACTGTGATTAAACCTCAATTTTGACTGTTCATTAGAAAGGGCTGCGCGGGCATTACAGAGCCAATAGTGGAAACTTGCCGTGAGCGTTTATGTGACAAGAAATGCTGTAAACATCCATGCGCCAGTTCAATGCGCTGTATACACCATATTTGGTGGCGTTCGGAAACTGGGAACAACGTATTTTTTAACCATTAGCCGCATGGGTTTTTACCAGGAGTCTTAACAGTTAGATTGACAAAAATGTTAAAAAGGTCAACGTGAGTATGTTCTTTGGTTTTAATACCCTGAAAAAGGGAATTACTAACTGTTAGAAATTTAATTTGGGATAAAACATTGTGCAACGTTTACTAGAAGGCAACTTTGGCACTTACTTGGTCATTAGGGTACTACGAAGCGTAAATATTGCGTAATTTGAGTGGAGTTTAACCACCGTGATAGGCTTAAGTGCATAATAGCAAGGTTATCCGATTTGGCATTCATTTCACAAGAGGTTTCCTTCTGTAGTAATCATCTCCTTAATAAAAAAGGCACTTCAGTGCGACCGCGTCCTTAACTGCTAAAACTTACACCCTAAAATTGATCACTATATATATATGTCTTAAATCTCTGCAATATAATCAATGGATGGATACTGCAGATATATAGAATCGCTATTATATGTTAACTTTAACACGTCTAAGGATGCCACCACCAGACACACTTGCTAACATTTATAAGAAGTAATATAACCCGTTTATAATTCTGCAAAAACCATAACGAGTGAGAATATTAAAACTTGACGCGGCTGACAGGTCTTGGCGAAGTTACAGTTTGATGCGAGGCATGAACTAATCTCAGTCTGATCTCTGCACGCGTTGGCCAGGGGCGAAATTTGAGGAAAGAAGACGGCTGTCATTGACAGTGCAGACCTCCCTGGCAGAGCAATGAACCTAGCAGTAACCATGTAAAGCCGTTGTGGTGGCTTATGTGAAATTAAAACCAGGATCTTTTAAAACAGACGACACGATTTCGAAAACCTTTGGAAACCATGCTAATTAAACTTTTTAGAGTATAAAGCTTACTGTGGCCGTGAATTGTACTCTTTTACTCTTTATCAGTTTATGTAGGACCAGTCGCCGTGATACTTCTAAACCTAATGATATCTGTACATCGGCTTACTATAAAAACGTAAGCGTAGAAATATAAATATTGACTGTGAGTTTTTATACAGGCCAAAATAATGCAACTGGGCTTACCAACAAAATCCAAATTAATAACGACGGTATAGATCTGTCGTAGGTATAACTTAGCTATTGTTCAGATAATACTATATATCTATACGAACTTTCACTGCTGCAAACAATCGGTGCGGATTGTGTGATATTTTGAACTTATTCACGCGTGACACCATAAAGTCTCGACCCAGATAAAAAATAAAATAATTTCTAAAATGTGACTAAATCTGTTAATTATTGATGACCTTGTAACATTTTTGGACACATTAGCTAGGGGCTAAATTTTGGTGTTCTGTTAACAAGAAAAACAATTCTGGGAGAGTGAATCAGCCGAACTGGAAAATTGTCTGCGCATTCTTATGACGCCGTATATGAAAAATGTACTTTCCAGGCTAAAGAGAAATTTATGAGGTTAAAATGGATACTTTGGTCGTATTTTAAAACCGTTTCTTTAAAAAGTGATACATGGACTTGCATGGTAATTTGTTAATCTGTTAACTTATTCTCAATTGAGAAACGCCAAACCACATCTCAGGGTTCCAGGAAGGCAGTGTTTAATTAACATGCCCATACATGATCATATACGATTACAACTAAATTCAATGAAAATAAAGTGATAAAAAGTCAGTTAAAATCGAGCTGATGTTTTTCAAGTTCTCAGGTACTTCATCAACTTCACCTTGATTTTAGAGCCCCGAAAATTGCCATCACGGCGCATAGGAAGGAAAGTGCGAAGGCCAACCATCCAACAACAAATGAATAGCCGAACCTGGAAGGATAGGGTACCGGGTGCTCTATAGTATACACCACCAAGCTGGTCGCTAGACATAAACCTGTAACATATAAAATGCATAATGGCGCCGTTCGCAAATAGCAAATAACGTTAGTTTGCACACCGGTTTCGGTTCACGCTTTAAAATAAACCCTTTGATTATTTGTAGTCGAAATTCAAGTAAGCTTATACATGTCAAAACAGAGATTAACTCAAGTGCATTTATCATTCTATAAATCCGAGCTTAGTAATCGTAAAGAACTCAATACAATTCTCCCAAAATATATCAGCACACTTAAAACCGCACAGAGTTTATTTAAATACGGATTGTACTCCGTGACCTAATCGAAATCGGTTGCCCATTTAAAGTAGTGTAGAGACCACGGTTATACATCTCCTATTTTTCATTCCCGGTAAGGTAGGGTGCGCTGTTTACACAGATGCGTTTTGTTGACAGTACACACTGTCAGATTGTAGAAAAGTTTGCATTTCAGCGATATATTTAAATTCATGTTTACTTGTATATTCATACTCATATCACGTAAATACCACTATTTGTGCCATATTGCTGAATAACAGTTTGAATAACAGTTTATAAATTATTTTTATAATTCTCAAGTAGCTAACTTTACAACCATGCCCACTAGATCCATGAATATAGGTTTGACTCTGCATGTCGTCTATTATTTTTACGGGTCGTGGCTCGTGTCTAGGATTCCTAGGCAGGTTCAGTTTTTCCTCGTAGATGTATCTCGCATATATCCGATTTTATAGCTCTCGTCGTATAGCGTCAGACCATCACTCGGGTTATAATGCCTCTATTTTGTACAAAAAAATCAGTAAAATAAAATCGGGAATCCCGAATGTAAACATGTTTCTCTCTTACGGCAAAAAGCCTTAGCATGTTTCAACGATCCCCTTTTTCGCACCCGCCACTGCCTTACACCACCTTACGGATATCTTAAATCGACCATATACCACCGCTTAGCAAACATTTTTCAGGAAATGACAATTGACTTACTTGATGTAACATAACAAAGCACAAGGCAAGCATCGACAGCAGGCCTGGATTTGCTGCTAGCTGCCAAAACTAATGACAGTATAGCTGAAATGAGAAGGAAAGCTGTTCCTGTTAGGTGAAATGCTCTTACGGCTTGTAGGTACGGTGGCACAGCTGGAAATAAAATAGTTCGATGAAGCTTGTTTTATAGTACATGTTATTTTTCGCCTCTGCCTTACAGTCACATATATAACAGCTATTAGTAAACATAACAAAAAGCATTAAAACGTCAAACTCGCGAAAAGAAGTAATTTAGAAAACAAAACGATAGAACAAGAAGCGGCCGTTAGTTAGTTAGGTCTTCCTAGATCTAATTAATTTAAAATATGCCTAATAAATTAAGGCCAATATCATGTAAAATTATGCAGTAATAAAATAAATGTAGCTCACTGTTTGCATAAATCTAGTCGATTTGTTTTATCAACTGGAACAATGAAATGTTTAACTTTACAAATGGAAAATATTGCCACGCCAATTACCATTACATAATTGTTATTAAAATTACGATTTGCTGGGGATAAATCACTAGAGGTATGCTTAGAAATTATTTTCAACTATAACACTTACTGGTCAAAGTTGAGCAGCCGTAGTCTAAGCACTCCTGCCATAAACCACTTGAATATTCCTTTACTGTTCCCGAATTCACCCAGTTTGCTGTTGCTAACGCAATCATTGTCAAAAAGAAAGACACAGTCCCACCAGGAAATAAGACATATCCATAATAGTGCCTCATTTTCTCATAGAAAACTATGTTTTCAGCGATTATACGGGGTTGTGGCAATAGTGGGCTTGCGAAAGATCAAAGACACACTGTGGTAAAAACTTACATACGATAC
>CH002845.1:124136-140484 GCA_000149265.1 Ciona savignyi
AATCCTTCAGAAAGATTTACAACCGGACCATGCTGTACAAACAGCGACGATTCAAAAGAAGTACGAAATCCAAACAGCGCCAGACCCACCTAGATGAGTCTTCAAATAGAACCAAACCCGGTAGAAAGTAAACAAAAAATATCATTATACTACAATATAGCTATAAAGCAAAATGGTCTCTTGATAGACAGGCGACGTAACAAGATTTTCGGCATTAAAACCCAACAAAAGAGACGCTGATTCTTTACTTTACGTTAGCTTAAAATCAGTAGCAAATACACAGATGTTTTAACCAATATATTTAGCAACGTTGCTTTTATTAAAAATCAACATAGTATAATTATAATGAAAAGCAATAAATAATAGTATACAGAAGATAAGCAAGAATATTGCAAAAATGAATCAGAAAATATAAGGAGGAGGATATTCATGTTTATCCCCGTGAATGGGATAACCAAGGGGGTTAACATGCGTGCAATCGTCAGATCACCTCGCGCCAACCGTCGGGTTACCGGACGCTTTTGCAGTGTGTTGTAGACACGTTCCTTCAATTTAGTAGAACCCATTTATCCGCTGGGTTCAGGCAATGTCCGTAAAGTGCCTTGCCCAACGACACAACCGCTAGCGACCGATTTCGCACCTGCATAAATGTCGAATACGCCGTAAGGTTGTACAAAGAGTAATAGTAAAAGATTTTTTTAATAAAAATTTCTGCTAACATCATTTTTAATTTAAGTGTGCGGTAAGAATAGTGTAAAACTAATATGTAAAAATGACTATTAAATTTACAAAACACACACAAGCAGCTATAACACACTTATATCTAAAGTTACTATCCTGTTTTATTAAGTTTTGTATATTATTTGTCTAAAGTTTGAATATCAAAGGAACAAATCCTTGTTTACATGAGGTAAGGTGCTTGGTAGCCTGGCGGGACGTTCCGCAAGTTGATCGGCGGAAAAGCTTTCATGTTTATTTCGACGTCATATTCCGCAAATCTGTTTTTCTTGCGTTGACGGCGTATTCTGTAAACCAACAAGCCTGACAGTGGCAACAAAACAGCTGCAGTGCATATAGCTGCGATCGCGGCGGGCGATAGAATCTGGGAATTTACTTGCGCAGTGGCTTGAGTTGTCTTCACCACACTTTCTGAGGAATTGAATGGCGAAGACATCGTTTGAGTTTTCGCAGGTTCGCTTGTTAGTAATTCAGTGGAATTCATCGTTCTTGTTGGTATTGCAGTCACGGCAGTATAGGACGAATGTGTAGCAGTACCGACCGTACTAATTATGGTTGATTCGCTTTCTATGGCCGGCGACATCGAAGTTGACTTTTCGTACAAAACAGCGGATGTTGGCAAAATTGTTAATGCACTTTTCGTGCTGACTGCAGTAATTTCTTTGGTTGTGCTTGGGGAAGACGTTTCACTGAATGTTATTTCTGGTGTGGCAATGGTATTGCGGTATGTGTAGGTGGAAGTTTGCACGGGGGCTGAGGAGGTCGTCGTGCCCAGTAACGATGCTGTTGAAATTTCTTTGCTCATTGAGGTCGATTTAACTGGTTGAAATGTTGTAACTGGTAAAGCTGTTTGCATAGTTGTCGGGCTCGTCAATTCTTTTGTCTTGGCATTCGTTGTTCCGCTGGTTAACGTCGCTGTGCTTGTACCAGCATTGGTGACAATTGTCAGTCCATTGTTGTCTGTACTGGTAGATGCATCTGTTATTTGGTCTCCAACTGCGATGCTTGTCATAGATTGGTCGGTGTGTGTAAAAATGGGTGTGGCCGTAGTTGTTTCACCAAACTGAACTGTGGAATAGGCGTTTGTTTTCATAGTTGGAATCGTGAAAGTTGTCGAGTTAGTCAAGTTAGGAGTTAACTTATTGGATGTTGTCTGCCCGACAGTTGTTAATGGACCATTTTCTATTATAGTTGTAGTTTGGTACGTACTTGTCGAGGTGTAGAGATTAGGAATGGTTGTTTGATCAGTGATTTGGGTTGTGGTCGCTGTGGCATTTACTAACGCGTTTACCGGTACAAGTATTTCCGTAGTTTCAGATATCTCCGTTGTAGTTTCATTTTTTCCACCAACAAAGCTTTGAGTGCTCGCTGTTGATTCTGCAGTGTTCATGGCTACCGTAGGGTTACCTGATGTCAGTTCTATAGCTTTGCTGAATAATGTCGTTGTCGTTAATTCCGTAACTGCAGGACTGCTTATCTGTTTCGGTTGTTGTAAATAATTGTTTATAAGTTGGAGTAATTTCAGACGAGTCCGTCGAATTTACATTAGAAGTGCTAGTTAGCAAGTTGTAAGCAGTGAGTGTCTCTGTTTCTGTCACCACTACACTCGTTGGAGATGCGGTAAATACTTCTGTTACCGCTAATACAGTTGCATTGTTTGCTGTGATTGTCAAGTTATCCATTGTAGCAATTTCGGTTGTTCCACTAACTGTTGTAGTCTCCTTGGTTAATGCACTAATCGTTGTTGCCCCTTCGTCTGTTGTGGAATCTGCTGTAGTATGTTCGGTTGTTTGGCTCTCTGTCGGAGCTTTGGTTATTGCACTATCCGATATTGCAGCCGAGGATGTCAATCGATCTGTAACTAATATTGTTGTTCCACTTTCAGATGTAGCCTTTTTAGTTGTTGCACTACCCGTCGTGGCCACTTCGGTTGTTACCCCATCCGTTGTTAAAGCTCCGGCGTTTGCTATATGCGGTGTAGAAACACCAGATGTTACACTGTCATATGTAGCTGACGTTTGAGTTATACTATTCGTTTTAGTCTGTTCAGTTGTTGCACTTCCCTCTTCAGTTATGACATTATTCTTCGTGTGAGCTATAGTTGTTTCTATTTTCGTTGTAGCCTGTTCGATTGTTACTCCATCTGTTGTGAAAGCTACGGCGTTTGCTATATCCGGTGTGGCAGCATCCGATGTTTTACTGGCCATTGTAGCTGTCGTCATTGCTTTGGTGTCAGTTGTAGTTTGTTCAGTAGTTGCACTACCATCTTCGGCTGTTACGTTATCCATTGTATGACTCTTAGTTGTGGCTATATGGGGTGTGGAAACATCAGATGTTGCCCTGGTATGGGTAAAATACGTCGTTGTTATATTATTCGTTGTGGTCTCGTTCACTGTTGCGCTATCCATCGTAGAAGCTGCAATTGTTTCTCTATCAGTTATAGTAACAACAGCGGGTACAATGTCACTTATAGCTGACGTGGTTGTTTCAATATATGTTGTACTGTATACTGTACTTGTGGTATCTGTTGTAGCAGCTAAGGTTGCAGGATTTATTGGAACTGTCGTAGTTTCAATATCTGTTGTAGCGTATACTGTAGTTGTGGTATCCGTTGTAGCAGCTAAGGTTGCAGGATTTATTGGAACTGTCGTAGTTTCAATATCTGTTGTAGCGTATACTGTGGTTGTGGTATCCGTTGTAGCAGCTAAGGTTGTAGGATATATTGGAACTGTCGTAGTTTCTATATCTGTTGTAGCGTATACGGTGGTTGTGGTATCCGTTGTAGCAGCTAAGGTTGCAGGATATATTGGAACTGTCGTAGTTTCTATATCTGTTGTAGCGTATACGGTGGTTGTGGTATCCGTTGTAGCAGCTAAGGTTGCAGGATATATTGGAACTGTCGTAGTTTCTATATCTGTTGTAGCGTATACGGTGGTTGTGGTATCCGTTGTAGCAGCTAAGGTTGCAGGATATATTGGAACTGTCGTAGTTTCAATATCTGTTCTAGCGTATACTGTTGTTGTGGTATCCGCTGTAGCAGCTGAAGTTGTTTTATCTTCTATTGTAGATACCACGGCTGTTGCATTACCAGTTGTCATTTCTGTTGTTGTAGTCGAAGCTTCGGTTGACATAGTGTTTCTTGTAGTCACTTGCGTTGTCTCGGTCGACGTCGTACTAGTGATGTTGCCTAATGAATATAACAAAAACATTTTTAAAAGTATAAACATTTATGAGCGGTAGAGTGTTTTTGGAATGTCCTTATCCGAAACAACATTATTAGAATTATAATTATGTATGCGCGGTAAAGGGTTTTTCTGAATATCCTTATCCAAACTTCTATAATGAAATTTATTTATATTTTAGAGTTATTGTAAAACCAAATGTCAAATTAAAAAAAAAACAATATAAAAATGATATTATTTGTCTAAACCTGTTCCTAAAGTTACTTTGGTCGCGAAAACTCACAACGTAATACTTGGAAATTGTATTGCGACACTCACATAAGCAGTGAAATTTGAATTGGCAGAATCAAGCTAAGTTGTGTCAAAGACATGTTAACCACCACTATTTGAAAACAAATTTGAATGGTCGCTGTGTGTTTCTCCAAACAGGGTTCCCGTGTTACTTAACCACTCAAGCGATACCACTAATTTTTTTCGGATTACAGGGAATCGAATGAGGCTACTAACCCAACATACTATCAAGAAGTCTTTTGTAATATTACTAGAAAGTTTCAAAAGTGATTGTCCAGTTCCTTTATGTCTAAATGCCTCTGCAGATGGCTGTCGACCATTTTAGTTTTGAAGAATATTTGTAATTTCCCTCTGATTACAACACAGTGAAACATATATGAAGCTAGCTATAATTCGTAAAATTTGTAACAGGATTGGACAATTGTGTCTGTCTAATAAACGCGCGTTGGAAACTATATGCCGTTCAGCCATTTCAATTTGGGGTAATAATCGGAATCCCCCGAGACTTTTTAGATATATGCTTTTAGATGGGACACTGCTTATTGGTCTAAAAACGCGTTGCAAATTTCGTAAAGAAAGTTCAGTTTTAAGAGTTTATGGGGAATTCCCTTTGGGAAATTTATCAAACTAACCCTTGCTTTGTCATTCAGGATATAAATTAAATATCCTGGAGATATAATAACTAATGTCGTGTTTCACAGGATTTGCACGAGTATTCTGTCACAGAAAAGATAAAGGAAAAATATAGGCCCACTTACTTGGCAAGGTTGTATAAGCCGTACACGCCTTCCCATCACCATAAAAGCCGACGTTACATGTACAGTTGTATGAACCTTCCGTGTTCGTACAGTAGGCGTTGGTGTTACAATCATTTAAGATGGTTGAATTACATTCATTGGCATCTGCAAATACATAATGTGGAACAGTCATATGGTAGATTGCCGCGTACTTAATTATTTATTTTTTTGGCTGTCGGATTACAATTTCTCATCTAGGACTAATATGGCAGCTTCCGTGCCACCTTAGAAGAGTGTATTTGAGACCACCTGAATTAATAGTGGTCAAAAATGTTTCGGGCGTCGTACTTAATCAATTCTTATATATAGTGGCATGTTTCCAATATAGTACTAAAGGTATTACCTGAAATTTTCAATGTTGAATTCTGTTGCTTTGCGTGTTCTTGGAGCGATTGAATTATTTCTCCTATTGTCATTCCATTAAAGTCGCTAATGTCTATGGTGATGGTGATGCGGTCTGAAAGAATAATATTTTAACGAGGCAAATCCTACCTCAAAGAAATGTACAGCGTAATAAGACCAACAGTAGGCGAATGTCCGGTGATATTACGTCATGCAATGCAAGTTTTGTGATCGAAATTATTGACTGTTACTTTAAAAAGCCTTGAAATACGCTTAATTAAATGTGCGAGGCAAAAGATATGATCTCAACTCTAAAGTGTTTATTTTTCCATTAAAATAGTTACGGTCTATTGTAATGCAATACACAAAAATACATATTTATGACATCCACCACTTACAAAAACAAACAGGATAAACGACGAATACATAATTATTTAAATAACTTACCTTCAGATTTTCCTAATGATATTGAAAACGCGATGATGAAAAGCAGGAAGCTTTTTCTATCCATATTTCACAGTTGTTGAATATATGCGACTACATTGGTTTAACTTTCCAGAGTAAAGTGATGTCGCATTGTGAAACTGCTTATGCAGGAAGGCCTGCCTACGAGTATTTGCATACATCCTACCTACTGTGTTGTGGTAAGGTGTGCTCTTTTGTTCTAAAAACACTATGTAATGAACATTGAAGTTGATTAAAAGCGCAAACGGTGTTTTATCGTATAAAAGTTAAAATCAGTGGTTTTCGCTATAAACTTGGTGACCTTCCGATACCACTGACGTTGGTGTTTAAATTGGGTGGTGTGCAACTTTTAAATGAAAATGGGTTTTCAATATTTTTACGATCGTTATCCAGTTTTCTATTTTTTACGCTCGCTATTATGGCTCACACTTCAGGTTGAACAGCCTGTACGCTCCATGCAAGGCTATGAAGTGACCCGCTAACAAAGGCACCACAACTGTGTCTAAACTCAACATTACCTGGGCGTACAATAGCAGACAATTCGAGCACAAAACTTCGACAAAGCGGTGTATTTAAAGAACCAGTCCGCTACGAAGAGAACCAATATCGTGCAGCGGCACAAGTGAAAAATAAGTGAATTTGAAGAGGCGACTGTAACCACATGACGCGCTTACACAGGCGCCATCTTTGTACATAACTGTGGACAACTCTACAGGAGAAGTCAGCGCCGGTAATATACGGAGCAAATAATTGGGAGTCACGTTGGGAGTTTCCAAGTTGTGTTTGCTTTGCATGTTACACATTGTTAATTCGCTGTTTATTATATATGGGAGAATCTTACAAGGAAAAAGAAACACATGGGAACGATTCCTGGTACACACCGAGTAGTCCGCGATTTCGAAATAGGAAAATGAAAACTAATGCAAAGCGCTTCTACTAAAATAATGGCACAGTCGTATACGGGTATTGATGACGTCATCGTACTGGGGTGTTATGGATGGCAGTAGCTGTTTGTATTACGCACATTTACTGCTGTTGTGTGTGACGCATTTTACAATCTTATTTCTTTTTAATTTTAAGCAGCAGTGGGCCTTTCTGCTCCACGGTTGGAGTCCGAGGTGTCGGTGGAGACGAAGGAGTGTCCATTGGCTTCGCGAACCAGTGCGTTGATGCGTGGCGATAGTTGGACCCAGGCCGGTCGTCGCCGGAAATCAAGGGCTCTTCTTCGGCAGAATCGGTAGTTTCCGCGCTGTCCGATTCGATGTCGCTGTAGACGTAGAAGTCCGGCTTCACCATCGGTTTGTGGCGTCGCGGTTGCGAGGGGGAGATTTCTTTGCGAGAAGCTGCTGGACGCGCCGAGTACGACGATGTGTTCGAACCGTCGCTGTGACGGTCGTCGTCGCGAGACATCGAGGACAATGTGGAGTCTGTGCGTCGGCGTTTGGCTGGAACAACGTCGCCCGATTTCGGAGTTTTGTATTTAAACGCGGTGTTGGTGTCGGTGCCGGATCGTGCGATCGGCCGGAACCGGTTGCTGAACGACGGGGCATTTTCGACGACAGGAGTTTTCATCAGATCTTCGAAATCTTCGTCGTTTAGTGGAAACTTACGCTCTTTCCAAGATTCGACAACAGGGTATGCTCTCGGAGGTCTTCCGTCCTCAGAGGAAAGTGATTCTCGGAGCGGAAGTTTGACATCCGGGACAGGAGTCACCAGCACTGATGCTCTATGGATGTTGTGGTCGGAAGAGGACCTCCTCGAACGAACTGTTTAATAACAAATAACATTCTGTAAGAGCTCATGGTACTTCTATACTACAATTTATTATATTTGACTTTTGTAACTATACACACACATATAAACTGTAAACTATTTCTATTGCATACGGTACCTAGAGCAGCTGGTGAACCAATATTAAGCTCGTCGGGGCTGCTTGGGGTAGGGATTTCAGGGGATCCAATTCGGGGTGAAGGACTGTCTCTTAACGCAGGGTTGTCAAAAAACGGAGAAGTGGTGGGTAAATTGGCTCGGCTCATAACTCTGAAAGTCAAAATAAATGTGATTTTAATAAATGTTTGGATTTCATTCGATTTAGTTACATTTTGCTGTTACAAATTCGGCATTAAAAACAAAACGCACTGTTAATAATAAAATTATTAAAAAAAGAAAAAACACTAAAAAATATAGTCTTTATTACGATCTTTACAAATCAGAGTAAACAACTTAATAAATGACATTCACATAGTTTGCAATAAGCACATTTATCGTACCTCGTGCCATTCTTTTTGCTCATGCTCCACTCCATATACGCCACGTACTTCTTCTTCTCCAGTATTTCGTATCTGTCGTGGCGCGTTTGGTACGACGAGTCGACTAAATCTTCCTCCGTCTCCTCAGCATCATCTAGCGGACATAAAAAACGTCAACCATGCTATTTACGATTATTTGAAACTGTCAAAATGTCGCCACGGATGTTCAACGAATTTTAGATTAATAAACCACAAAATTAAGGACCTTATTTACCTTATGTTAGAAAAGCAGGGCTGTGTTCAAAAATACTAAGCAAAGCTATATACATAAAAAGTGTGCAATACTACATCCCTTAACTGTTTTAGTTTATTTCCATTTATTTACAGCACATGAACAGATTAAAATTGTATATTTTTCAGCAGACCAATGATGAAATGCCAAATACGCCACCGGGCGCTGAGCATGCATGGAGCTGTCTCTAAAACATCACTGAGCGACTTAATTTCACCAATTCTGCTTACCTTTTGATTTTGCTTCGTTGTCCGCACTCACTCTCCATCTAAATTAGGAGGTTTAGACTAAAATTTCAAAAGATTAAAATAACCCAAAGCATAAGACAAGTTTATTGGACCATATTGATACGAAGATGATTTCTGTTAAATACTTGTTTATTCAATTATTTGCTTCGTTACAGCGTTAGAAATAAAAAAAATAACTTAAGAACAGAACTTTTATATGTATTATCTTACCCTGGCGTTAAAATTTCCTTGTACTGCAGTTTTTCAATCCGGGTAGCAGTCAGTCCGTGCTGTGGTATCACGATATTGTTGATATCATACGCTTGATCAGCCAGTCTTTTGCGTTTCATCAGAGCCTGGGTTGCATACAAGAAATGTTTATTGCGATATTGTAAACTCTACACTTGTTCAACAATTGTAACAGACAGAACACTTATACTTTTTCTTTTTCATTTAATATATAAATTTCAGCAAAAACAGGGATTTTGTCTCGCCAATAACAAGCAGTAAACTCGATATTCCCTGTGCGTCCGTTCTTCCTTGTAATTGATTCGAATTGATAATGAACAAGCGCAATATAATAATTTTACACTAAAACAATACTGGTTGGTTATATGCATTGTAGTAGTATTATGTGCATACCTGCATTTGGACAGAGCTGCAAGAGTGAGTGAGGGATAATTCAGTTGGAGTGCTCGCCCCACTTCGGTACTGGTGCGCTTCCAGGTCAGAATCCACCGACGCTACTCGGTTTCTCTTGTTGAATTCCGCCATCAACTAAGTATTGGGATCAACAGTTAGTTTGGGGAAAAACATTAGGCAAACATTTTTAGTTAGAGTAGGTGTAGGTACTGCATTAGTTAAAACCTTGGGTAATCGTGTAAATACAACAAAGTTAAAACCCATTCTTACCTGAACACTTCCCCTTCTCTTCCTTGAATCAAGTGGCCTCTCGTCCATCGAAGTGTATCTTTGTAGAGTACTCATTGATCTTATGATTTTATCACTTTTTTCAAGGACAAAGGTAGCTGAACGGGTGCGGTGCTTCGCTCGTTCCTCCTGTTTTGACGCTTTTTGTTTTCTCTTGCTTCTGGGTATAGAAATTCGTGTTTTAGTTATTTACGTCGATTCCAAGGAAAAATTACCCCTAAAAAATCACACTGGTGATTGACTGGCAAACGATTTTTGTTGACGTTATTTAGGTTGTAAAATACATGTTTTATTTACATGCTTTAGCCTTTATTGATCTTAACGTCTGTTTTGTTTAATCGGCCTAGGCCTAGTTATCCTTAATCATCTTTATTCTAAGAATATCATCTCGGTAAATTCTCCAACAAACAGAAATGAATTGAAAATCTGATTATTGACGAAAGGGGGTTGCAATAAACATCAACAGAAAAATTTTAAAAATTACAAATGACGAAGTAATTAAAAAAGTTATTTTTATCAATGTGGACAATTAAATGTAAATGTAAAACTAAGCGAGAAAGCACTGTGTTAACAGTGACCAATCTTTTTTCTGTGTAAATTGTGGTTGAACTGGGTTCAACTAGGCAAAAAATAGATTTTAGAGTAAATCAATAACAGCAAGCCAAAGCAATTTATTCTAATCAGAAAGATTAAAAGGGAAAACACATCTCAATTGAAATGCCATGGAGTCGAATAATACCAAGACCTACTTTTTTTTCTCTTGTCTCTCTCTGCCAGATTTTTTCTCCTTGCACCACTTAGTATTGTTGCACATGAAGGAGCTGAGCCGCAGAGACAGTGGAACATCTGGTTATGGCATCGCTATTAGTAACAAACCCAAAAGAAAATAACCCTTGTAGGACTTAAACCACGAGCGGTGAGGTTTCTCATGATTCAACTGATTTTATTGGCATCAACTAAACGAAAGCAAGAAGGAGCACAAAATTATCATGAGCCACTACAGAGTAGTTTTAAAAACACGGCCTCCTACTGCACAGGGTGATAATTATTTTATGATGGTATAGAGTTGTTCCAGCAACCGCCGACTCGATGATGTTGAGTGGTCAACGGTGCTTCTTAAACAAAACAACAGGATGCCATAATGCACTCTCAATATCGCAAATATATATGACCATAGGTCAATATTTTGGGTTGAAAATGGGACTCCCTGATTAGGGTAGTTTATAATTATCAGTGGGATATGAAAATGCAGGGGTTCAGTATGGGAAAAAGAACCTTATACCAATGTATTTATAAGAATACTACACACCCACAGGCCACAATCCAGTATCCACAATCCAGTATGTGCCAAAATCAAAACGACAAGCAAGCAATTGGCTTTAAATCCACAACCTTTTGGCCCCAAAGCGTCACCACAGATTCAGATTAGTTTAAGCACATAGGTTTTAAAAGGACAACTTTCCTACCTTGTTTAGATGAGAGGGTTTTGTGGTAAGAATGATCATGGATTGCAGCACGAACGCTAAACGATGCTGGAATGCTGTGTAGGAATCGACCATCGCACCGTTGGAACGGCGTTTGTTGTTCAAACTGTCCGCACATTATACTGGCATCATTTGGCACACTAGGGGGCTTCATACGCTGAAGATATAAAATAGGAATTTGTATGGCAAACAAACTTAATAACCAAGGTTTGACAAGTAATCAAATTTTATCAGGATATATATATATATTTCTTTACGTAGTCAGTTTACACTCATTACGTAGTCAGTTAAAATATTATAATCTTCATTTAGCTTAGGTTCACTACACATAAAATACACGAATCTAAAAACAAACCTGCTTGCAAATAACATTGGCAATGCCTATAAATATAAATTTTATCGTTTTCCTTTATTAAATGTTTCAACACAACTTATATATAGTTAATACTGCAAAAACATTCTTTCCTAATGCTACAACACTAAACACTACAGCAATCTTGTGCTTCAAATTGTTGTGTCATCAACACAATCTTCTTGAATGGGGATAACTTACCTTGTTGGTAAGCAGCTCGATATCACCACTTCGAACAATTCTGCGTTTACGCAACATGCTTCTCAGTGGTCGCGTGCGAGCTGCCGAGACACTCGAGTCACTAGAAGGCAGATAAGGGATCTCAAGAACTTTCTCGGGCGCTCCCACCGCTGAACTATAAAAAATAAAGTTATGTGAGAAATAACACAACAATAAAATGACATTAGCAGCTTAAATTCAATTATAATAATGTGGGCCCATCTTTAAAGTTTGGCTTAAAGTTTTAGCAATAATAATTTTGCCTAAAAAGATTAATCAGTGGTTCAAATTGGTAAATCAAGGTTCAGGTTATCAATTTAGAAATTCAAAATGTTAGAGACTTATTGATGCATTTATGACAAAATCAATTTTTCATATTATATTATTTTTTCATACCTTCCTATTTCCGAAAGTTTCTTTTCCGACGGTGAAGGTGTGGTCACTGAGAGTGGGGAGAGAGGTTGTCCAATAAACTGATATCAGAAATAAAATGGTTAATTTTTAAGCTATGGTAAGTAGTAGGTTGTTTTTATTTATTGTGTTAGCAAACACGGCATACACAACCTATATGACATACAGTAGATACTACTTTAAGTTATAAATGGCTTTGACAAATAAAATCTCCTCAAAAGTACTGACAAATATTATATGCAATGATGCAACCTAAATTTTAAAACAAAGAGAAAAATTGATAAAAAATATTAAAGGGAAGCGGGGAATGTGTCTCACAAAATCAAGGAACATAAGTAGGATTAGTTTCATTCAAATATTTGCCATACCACATTAGTTACTGATTAATACACAGGTCGGGGTGGTGGAATAGCGGTTCGCAACCTAGTGTGAATTACATTTAGTATTGGCGATGACAATTACACACAATTTAAACTTAGATACAAAAGTATAATACATTTTCATATAAATCAAATTTGTTACAACATTAAAAAATTTATATATACATAGTCTTCTGAAATGCGGTTACAGTATTGGCATGTTGTTTGAAAGTTCGTTTAAGTTTTTTAAACTAGTTTCTGGAGAATAAAATAATGGATAATATAATATATTACTATCGAAAGAATAATTAAGTTTTACAAACTTTGAGGTCTGTCGGTGCACGTTTTTCACCAATTTGCTGATGTTAAAGGGAGAGGGAGAATCCGTGCCTTTCTCCAAACTGGATGGGATGTCTTCTTGCTTCAAAGCAAAGTTTGTGCTTGCCTGCAAGATAGAACTTCATTTAAACTCATTCTATAAAGTTAAACCCATTTTATTTTATCTGTATAGTTAATCATTAAAATTTAAATATGCAGAATGTAGGTTTAGCCAGTGGCTAACCGTGCAATTTCTATTGAAGAAATAACCACAAAATTGTTATATGTACCTGTGGTGTGGCAGGACTCGTATTGTCAACCACAAGTTCTTTTGACGTAGAGGCAAGTTGTTCTCCAAACTCTAGTTGGCCCTGTAATGCATTACATAGATTGGTTTACTTCAAAACATTATGCTTAAAATAATAACTTGCAGCAAAAGGATTACCGGTATAGTCAGTAGAATCAGAAATACAATCATTCTAATGACTATTTATTGTACTTCTGTTTATCTTTCCTCGACTGTTCAACATACAACTTTTGTTATTCTATTCTTTTTAAGGAATATTCAACGTGCGACTACTGTTTGCTTTTATTGTTGTGGTATAATATAGCCATATAAAGAATTGTGAAAACTGCAACTGCACTAAGATACTTGCATGATACTATCTAATTTGGGTGCAGAGTTAAGTAGATTTTATGAGGGGCCTGTTTCCACTTCTGAAACTATAAGAAGTATCTAGTGTTCCATAGGCTAATCATTTATAAATGAGACAACAAACTCCAATTGACAGTGTTATTATAAGACAGTTACTATTAATTAATTCCATATTATTTACATTTTATTGCTAATTACCTTTGCAATTCGCATTTGTCTGTGCATTTCTGTGTGTTGGCGTATCTTAAACTCGAGGTCATTGACTTGAGCTTGCAGCCATGTCCATCTTTTAGCAACAGAGGTTCGTTCGTTTGCCCAATACCATGCCGCTGATGAGGTTCTATGGAAAGGTTAACCCAACTCAATACAAGATACCAGAATCCTCAAATTTAAAATTGGTCTAAATTTCTAAAGATACACAGCATATGTAGGATTTGTTAAAATTACAAAGATAAGATTGAACATTTCAAAGTACTGAACAAATATTAAATTTACATAGAGCGCTTGTGTTCTTTTAAATCGTGTGATCGAGCAGATGTTGTGTCTCCTTGATTGCATGGATAATAACAATTTCCACCACGATACACAGTATCTGTGGTTTCCTCATCTGAACTGCTGTCTGTCAAATCAGCATCATATACAGAGGCAAGGTGCTGAAGCTCTTTCTTTACCACCCCTATACAAAGTATGTTTTTATAGTAGCTTTTAATAGAAAGTGTCATGTAGACATTTATTTTATTTTTATTATATATGGATGTAAATACATACATGATCACTTTACCTGTTCTGTGTTTTATTTGTTTGTAGGGGTCAATATCTTGACTATTAAATTCATTCCATAATACAGGATCCGGCTTAAAAGCACCAGAACCTTCAGATGGCACCACGTTATTGAATGATCTGCAGTCAGTTATAAATGGTCTTCGGTCAGACAATTTGCGACTTAATATGTTTCTCCAGACTTCAAGATCTTTCGCCTTTAAGCTAGTTTGAAGCGGAGAAGGTTTTAAAGTTAAATTAAGATGTTTCTCTGGTTTCATGGAATCGGACACATCAGAAAGTTGTTTAGATACATGTTTGCTTAAGCCAGCAGCTCGAATGCGATTGAGTCGACGAGACAAAAAGTTAAGACGACCTTCTAGTGAAATCCTTCGCTTATTAGCATCAAAGTATTGTAAACGATGTCTACTTCGAATTTCATTTAAGTTCGATACAGGAGAGGAGGTGTCTGAACATTCAGTTTCAAAATTCAAGCTCTTGGAGGACCTTCTGCGAGCAGGTATAGGTTCAGTTTTGTGTGGACAACACGAACCAGTATTTTCAGTCTGGCTTCTAGTCAAAGAAGCTGCCAGCTCTTGCAGCGTATTGGTTAATTTTAAAGGTAAGTGCTGCATGTGATTACCAGTTATTAAACCATGGGCAAGGCCTAATATGTCCGGGGTGTTAAAATCAGTTTCCAAATTAGATTTTAAATCTTGATGTTCCACTGTTTCGGTATTGTGATCATAAACACAGTGGGAGGAAATTGGTGAACTCGATTTGTATGTAACAATAGTTTCTGCTTGACTGCACAAATTTGACGGATCACCACTCCCTGCATGCAATTTAGAACAAAATCCACTGGCTTCTGAATTAAGACTGGAATTTAAATGTGACATGCTGGTTTGAACAGATGAACTCTTTGTTAAAGATGAGTTTACATCCACTGTTTGTACACAGGTAAATGGAGTGCACATTAAATCTTTAGTGGATTCAACATTATCTGAAATTTTTAAATTTGTTGTTTGTTGTGGCTCAGCTACATCCATTGGCACAGAGTCTACTTCGGAAGAGTAAGCAACCATTTTATATGTGTCCTGTAATTCTACTGGAGTAGTGGTTGGATTAGACGACACCTGTAGTGAGTCACTTTCTATTTGTTCCCCATTTTTTAACTGTTGATCTGTGTATTCGTCACGGGGGATCATTTCGTTGATTGCAACAGAACTTGCATTCAAGGAATGTAACACTGATTTGATGGTTGTTGAGTAACTATTGGCAATGGAACTTTTAGTATTTAAGTCCGATGTTGTTTTAATGCGGACCTCAGTTGGATCATTTAAACTTGATTCTGAAGTCCTCCCATTTATTTCAGTGTGCCGTTGGTCAGTTCCTTGATTTTCAGTTAATAAAACATGATTTTTTCCGCCATTAAGTTTAGAGTTTACTGAAGCCTCGTCGGATTGCAGTTTATGAGGCCAACCGTTTGATTTTGGTGCTGTGGGTAATCCATCTCCACATGGTTGTACTTGGGATTGACAAATGTCATTCTTATGTGGTGTTTTATATCCCTGCTCTGAAATAAAAAGAATAAATTTATGAATAATTCAAGTATCTGTGATCCCGCTCATAGGCCTAAAAGTAAAGAGACTTTCAAAAAAGGTAAACATTTCAAACTGACGTAGAGACAATTTACATCAGTGGTAGAAAAGCATTTTTTCTAAGTATGATTTTAAAACTTTACATAAATAGTGTACAAGTACCATTTTAAGGTCATGTTAAAAAAGAAAGTACAAGTTAAAATTAAGAAAAAGAAATGTTTTAAACCTTGATTTCCGCTACAAACAAAATCACCAGAGTCACCACGGTTAGAATATGGAGAAACAGAGCTTTGAACTGCGTGGGCAAGAGGTCTGTTTGTTGCTTTTATACTTTGATCAATGTCAGTTGCAGCTTCATGAACATCATCTGATACAGGACTTAAAGGTGAATAAGATCCATTCATCTAAAAAGAATTCAAGATCCGTTCAGACAAGTTGCATAAAGAAAACTAACTCAACTACCAAAAATGAACAAGATAGTATTGATAGGTTATTTACCTTTGTGTAAATCCCATCATTTCGCACAGTTAATGCGGATTCAGGGGACTCTGGAGGCACTTTGAAGCAATGTTTAATTGTAACCGTATCGTGCTCGTGATCAGTGTTATGAAGGGCCGGGGCCATCTTCTTTTTAGAGCTATTGTCCATTCGTCATATTACGGACAAACATCAGAGTT
>CH002845.1:157178-181597 GCA_000149265.1 Ciona savignyi
GTTTTGTAAATGTATTTTGTTTAAAGAAAAACACACAAACAATTGAGTTACTTTTCCAAATTTGTGTAGAAATTATATAAAATATACATCTTTTCTTATACTCCCTACGAAAACGTACTCGTTATTTTTTTAACGCCCTCATTAGAATTATATGAGAAAAAAGGAATAAAGTGTATTATTTTTGTGTAAAAACCATGTTCAAGTTTTTTTTATAAAACAAATACA
Organism: Ciona savignyi; assembly: GCA_000149265.1. Lineage (NCBI taxonomy): Eukaryota > Metazoa > Chordata > Ascidiacea > Phlebobranchia > Cionidae > Ciona > Ciona savignyi. Next base: position 157,404 of record CH002845.1, read on the forward strand.
AAACTAAGAAGATGCAAAAAATAGTGGAAATAACAGAGTTAATCTTCGTCTTCTTCTTGCAACGTCGTAAGTACAAGGTCTCCGACTAACTGCTGAACAGACATTCGACGATTTGTGGTCGGTCGCTGGATTACTGTCTTTTTGTTAAAGCACCTGATTGGGTTGTGGTGTTTCGGTGTACCAGGGTAGTTGAGTTTTGCCCCTGTGAATACGTTTGCACCACATCGTGAGTCCTGGCCGGTGCTGACGCTCTTCCACACGCTGATGGTTTGTCACTTTTCTTGTTTGTCCACTTGGTGGCGACAAAGGTTGCAAAGAAGCGCGTCGGCCATTCTTCGACCTATGAGACTGTCCTGCCGCGTTGCGATCTTTCTGTCGCTGTTTAAACTCCTACAATGCGTTTATTTGTTAAACAAAAGTTTTAAAAAAAAACCTCTCGGCGGTTTCGTAAAATTTCAACTACTCAATATACTATTAATACCCCCTATTAAATAGTATATATATATATATATATATATATATATATATATATATATATATATATATATATATATATATATATATAAATGTTTTATTAAAAAGAGAATATTCCGATAAAGATTAAGGTGGATACCTCCACATCTCTTGACTCAGCGATCATTTTGCGTGCAGGATTGCTGGTTGTTGAAGACTTTTTTTTGCTGAAGCCAACACAACTGCTATTCGTCTTTTGCTTTCCATTGTTCTTTTTACAAATTCGTCATTGAACACTATCTTTTATTAAGTTCCAAACTTTCATCCAATGGAAAATGTGATCTCCTTTTTGGCAATTTTATATTGTGACAAAAATGATAAAATACTATACTCTTTATAGTTTTACGTAAACTAAACCTCTAGCATACTTTCTATGCGTTATGCCGCGATCCAATTAATCCTACACGATATAAATGCGCAAACACAGATTTGTCAGCATGTCGGAACGAGTTGTGCTATTTTTTATTTGCTTAACTCTCACTTGTGCGGAGTGTTTAATTTAATTTCAAGAATGGCTCTACGCCCGTCTTCAAAAACATGCCAATACCAAGCCTTTATGTGACGTGTACCAACATTCGTTTTATTGTTGGTTGGGACGCACATGTCATAGATCAGAACCAAACCACTTTGTTTGCTTTTGTAGTATCAAATCGCTCTAAACTAACCATAAATGATCTGCTATTGACAACGGAAAGATTAATAGAATCAAATACGTTCAAGTCTGTTTTTGTACATTGTTTGTGTTCACACTAAAACTACTACTTCAATGACAATACACTTATTAAAAATAAACATAAAAAGTTTACATATATACATAATATTTTAATAGTACGATTTAAACATTAAAATCCATTGGCGAAAAAGTATTCCACACCAACAATATCGTGCGCGTGTACTGCATAACAATGAACTAAGTCAATCAAGTCACCTCCTTGCTTAAAAATACTGTGTAATTTTTGGGTTAAAATCGTATAACTATTACCATAACCTTGATCTGCCTTGTTTTCCTTGTTTCTGCATTAATACTAATATTACAAATGTCCGTTGTAAATACTGAAGCTATTTCCATGGGTGGGTTATTTTATCGTTACATTCCAGAATTTACGTTTTACAATGACTTTATGAACGTCGTTTTTATTTTGTTTGTGTGTTCGCTGAATACGTTCTTTGTCATACCAACGTAGTGCACTAGTGTCTTACTGGTACAAATACTGGTAAGTGGCTGAAAGTGCCAATATTTGTTTCGAAATAAATGTGGCATGACCAATTTTCACACGTCTTCTGGTTAAATTGCTGCAGAGCAAAAACTTACTTCTACAAATACTCTACTAATTGTAGGCTACCCCCAGCCTATCGACTATAATCTACATAATCTAACCTTCTTAAACTTAATTTAAATGGATTTGCAAATTAAAATTTGGTCACTTTCAATAAAGAACATTATACCGTACAGCCAGATACAGACCGAAGGCTGTGTAACAAAAAAGCATTCAGGTCGTACGCATAAATCAATTTGTCACAAGAGAGTATCATTGATATTAACGGTTTGTTTGATTTTGGCCTGGAAATAAAACTCCCGGAAAACCGCGGGCGTTTGCTTTGTTCTTAATATAGCTGCACCTGTATTCGCTAACATTTCGGACAGCGTGCATAATCTAACGTGCAAGGACATGGGTATTTATGCCAAAAAGGTGCATTGCCCGATAATCAACAAATCAAGATTTTCGCTTGGATATAATTGTTTAACAGACGATAATTTGATTCTGATGGTGCTTCGTCAGACTATCTATTTTTAAAGTTTGATGGGCTTTCCGACGCAATTCCAACTTAAACAATATTTTATACAAATGCATTTTGAACAATTAAGTAAAGTTGCAATTGCGTCGAAAAGCCTGTAAAACTTTAAAAATAGATAGTCTGACGATTTTCAATCTTACAACAAGTTTTATTCTTATCTTGCCCATATACGGTATCAAAATGAATATTCCAATTAGGTTTGTATATAAGTTATTGTTTTTTATCAGTCGAAGATGTAACAATCAGCACAGGTAAGCATGACACATGACGCACACGTTGATAATTTTTATACAATTATTATACCCAAGAAAAACGTAATGTTTGTTTTTAAACAATTAGTAATAGTCCATCAAACATCTGCCGCTCTCTTTGATGGCCGTGGAAAATTTATGCGCTGACATCAAAACGAGCGCGCTGCAATCTGATACATCAATCAATCTGCCAATGAGCATAATTCTCTCTAATGATATAATCAAGCTTGAAAGGCTTACGATGCATATATGTGGTAATTGTTTGAATGCACGTTAGAAAAACGCAATTACTTATAAACATGCCAAACCTTATTTCACCACACATGAAAAACAATTAATTAGGCTTTACGACAAGATATTACCCCACGGCAAGACATTTGAACATTTTCCGGAAATTAACGCAGTCTCCACAATAGAAACCTATTGAGAATTTCTCATTATATTTACAATGCGGTTTGGCACTTTGACCGAGCTATAAATCAGGTTCACTTAATCACCAACGGTAATAGCGAACACCAAATTGTGCGACGGTAAATAACTTGTTATATGGTCCTAGCGTCTGCTGCTAACTCCCCTAGTTAAACTGATGTTTGGATTTGTACTTTTATGCTTGATTAACATGCAACACAACAGGAACGTTAACGTCAAAGCCCATGCTTTAACCGTCGTCTAGCGCTGTATTGTCTGTTCTAACCAATCTGATTATCATAACCACGTATAATTCAAATATCCGCCGATTAGGTTTACTTTTCGAAAGATTTTATTCTTTGAGCTGCATTGCAGGTGGTAAATATTAAACTCAGTGGCGCACTTCATTAGTAACTCATGAGATGTATTGGTATTCCTACTCGAGCTTATATTAGAAGTTGGATAATACTTTTTTTATTGCGTGTTTTAAAAACTAATAAAAACGACATTGAAAAAAACGAAATGGTCAACAATACATCGTGACACAATAAGGCATTCACACAAAATATTGTTAAGGCATAAAAAACGAAAAACCTTGATTGATTTAAAAACGTTGATTGATTTAAGCTCTTGTCATGTATGATGATTAGCAATATATAAGTTTTAGAAGGAGCAAAACTGTACAGCGGCATTAATTTACAGAACGTGGGTGTTTTAGCAGTTTGAAACATATGCATGATCCAAATATATTATGCAAGGACGGGTCCACACACACGTGTGCACGCTATCGGAAAGTTGTAGTTGTTGTTTCTCATAAACTGACTTTCGAGCGTTTGCAAACTATCATGACACAAACACCTTGTCCATCGGAATGCAAGCGTGTAGTTTCGGCCAATGGTATGGTAAAGTGTGAAGAGGCAAGATGTGCAAACAGGGCAATGGAATACAACTGAAATGCCGCGATGTCAATACAGTTGTTAGTCAATCCCCGAAATTTATCTGAGAAGGCGATATATTCAAATCGACATAAAGGCATTTAGCGCGATGAAGTACGCTAATATCCTTGTCATGTCTATGCATATGTCATGGTAAAAAAACGAAGATTGTTATCACTTTTTGAAATCACTTTCCAAATCTACCGAAGTCATACACTCCGAGATGCTGCAATAGCGCCACTAGCGGAACGCTCAACGTTGTTAAAACAAGCAGCACTGCTACCATAACGCTTACCCAAGCAGGGTAAGTCATTTTTATTACGTTCATGCCGTCCCAAGCATGGTACACGGGGCTTTTGATGAGGTACGACACGATGATAGTTCCAAAGCAAACTAAAAGCAGTATTGGACATAAGAATTGTATGCAAATCTTCCAGTAGGCATTCAGTTGCTGCCCGGTCATGAAGTAAATGTCGTTTCCTAACCTAAAACACGATTAATAAATCATTTAAAGGAAATTTTTATTCTGGATAATATGATTAAGGTTATACTTCAAACAGAATAAGATATGAACCACAGAGGATAAAACAATTTCACAGTGGTTTCAACAATTCACGAAGTGTATATAACACCTGTTAAAATGAAAAAAAAACAGCTTTTACCTTTCTACGTATTGATAGAATTAGAAATCGAAAGTTCAATCTACTTTAGCACTTACCTTTTTATACCGTACAGCAATGCAACTGCAAATGTTTCACAAAGCACAATGTAAAGCAACCCAGTACCAACATAAACGTCATCTAATATTTCGACTAGATAGATTCCCTTCTTCGTTGTTAAAGTTAGTCCAAAACAAAACATCACTGCGGAAATATGAAACATTTAAAAATCACGGGCTACCGCAGATATTAAAATAATATACTTTCAATCTCCCACTTTTAATGTTTTAGCACTCTTTTGTGCAACGCACTGTCGGTACAACCTAATGTAATTGCACCTTGGGCACAAGTTTATTAAAGATAACCCCCAAATAAATTTGTTACAAAGTGTTTAATTAAATTTATTCCAATGCATCATGGATTGAGACAAAACCCGTAAATGACCTGCATAACTGTTTAGAAATGTTAATGTAGTAAAGAACAATCATCCCGCTGATCATAACCACTAGATTAATGAACCGCTCATTTTTTTAATTAGGCGACATCTTTGATAATTTAATAAAAATCTGGAAATTAGTTACCAAGTCTAAAATCAAACTAAGTACATTAAAGGTATTCGTAAATAAAGTTTTCACCTATGCAAAGCAAAACTGCTAGTTTGGCTTTAGAAATCTTTACACCAAGGTCCCGAATTAAGGAAACGACTCCCGTAAAATTTCCAAGGACACTTCCCATTCCTGATGTTGACTATCATAAAAAAGAAGAGCACCGACCAGAAATTAGAACCGGGAAAATTTAAAATGGCGTCGCAGAAAGTGATAAAGGCCAGCCCTGTACCCCCGGGAATCTAAGATACAAGATGATGCTTTATGTTCTGCAACATAGCTAATTATTATATACATTAGGTTATTAATAAAGCAATACAATACAAGACAATATACCGAATCCAGTTCTTTTTCTGGCGAGCAATCTTTTAAAAGGTCAACTACGTTCCCTTGTGTTGCATTGAACAAGTCAGTCATGTTGAGGGTTTCGGGTGGAAACGTTGCGTTGATGGTAGAGTTCATTTGTAACAAAATATCCTCGTTCCTACAATAAACGAGTAAGATGTAAAAGTTCGAAAGAAACAGTGTATAGCATTTTTAGGGTTGTCGGTCTTAATAAGAAATTTCGCACAATTTAAATGGTTCGTTTACTAACTTTGTTATTTTACCAAAATGTATAGAGTTACAATTCGAGTCCTGTGGGGCATTTTACATAAAACATTTGCACCGAACCGCCTACCTGGCTAAACAAATCTTTGAATTGGTGGCTGCTTTAACTCCCAGGACACCGAAAACAATGAGAGCGACGAAAAGCGAAGTAAGACTATTCACGGTGGCCACGAATAGTGTATCAAACACACAGTTGTTGTGAGTTGTGGTGTAACTGGCGAACGCGATATACGTTCCCTGCCCAAGACCAATACTGAAAAAGATCTGAGCTAAAGCATCCAGCCATGCTGCAGGGTTCTTCAATTTTTCGACCTACGGAAAATTCATTGTAAAGTTTTCTTGATGTACATTTTTATATATATACATATATGTATATATATATATATATGCAAATGTCCTCATATAAATATATATACTTACGTCAGGCTTAAATAGAAACGCTATTCCGTCTAGGGCTCCTTCCAACGATAGAGTTCTCACTGCAAATGCTGTCAACACCAAATACCTAAAAGTAGAAATCAAGTAAAATAGTAATTGCTTTTAGAAACGTGTGCTGTAATATCCACGCCGTATAAGCATATTGGTACGTTATGGTTATTGTAGTGACAGCCGGTAGGGGTTAATTGTCAGCTGTTTAACTTAGCCTGTCAATCAAGTCAAACAAACGCAATATGTTATGACTTACGGAAAGAACACAGCAAAGTACATGACCTTTCCCGTTGAGGTGGTGCCTTTGACCAGTCCAACAAAAAGTACAAGCCACGCCACAAATGAAGCCAAAACAACCCAACCATTTAAAGCCTCTGAAAAATGATCACATGTTGATGACTTCCATGATTTGTTTTCAACGAATGAGTAAAACAGCAGTTATATTCTTAGTTTACGTGTTAAGTAGACCGAAACACAGCACTCAAGCCATACAGCCGAAGGGAATCAATGAAATATAGGTTACTTAAACAAGGGATTTCCTGGAAATTTGATTTAACGCCAATTCAAAATATTACACGTTAGAAGTGTTGTTTTGCAGAAAGCACGACAGGCACATCCTGATATAGCTCACACGAGAGCAACACTATTAGAGAGGTTTGTTTAAACAACGCATTAAAATTTGTACAAAGGAGAAATTCGGCCGCAAGGTATCTTAAAGACAAGTGATTTTAAATACAAGAACTAGCAAAACGAAATTTAATTTTCGGCGAATTAACATGTAGGCTACTTGTCCAATCCTGTGATGTATTTAGCATTTGTTGTGTTGCAGCACGAGTCCAATTGAACTCTTAAATTCTAAAACCTTAGTTTTTTAATTGTTCTCTCGTATGTTGGTAGCCATTCAAATTGCATCAAACAAATAACTCTGCTCACCTCCTTGATCAATGGACACAGGCACATCCAGGGTTTCCCGGAACCAAAAATACACGGTAGGTGACGAGGCAACACATTCTTTAACAGCGACCGCAGTATTGTTGAGCCCGGTGTTTACCGTGGGACAAGACCGCCACGGCAGCGGAACCCGTAAAGAATTCGCGGTATAGTAAAACCCCAACGCAAGTATAACATTGTAATACAACCCAAGAATCAGACACACCTGAGAAAAAAGTAAAGCGGTGGTAAACAGTGATGTTGTTTATCGTCAATAAAATTTAGAAACAAAACTGTGTTGTTAATTTTTTGACAGATGGGAAACAGACATCGCTAATACGCGACTAAACCAAAATACGAATTTAGAATTAACTTTCCATTACCACATGTGAGACCTACTGTTATTCTAAAACTACTGTGTTGTGTATCACTATTATAATAAAACTTATAACTTGGAGATAAAAAAAAAATAAAATTTAAAATAAATTTCAAAACTTACAACCAAAGATGCCATTCCAATTCCAGTTGTGTAAGGACTAACTCTACTCCATACACCAATTGCGCCCTTTTTGGCTCTTTGACCCATCGAGTATTCCATTAGTAGGAGTGGGTATCCCACTATTACTAACATTATAAGATAGGGGATCAGGAATGCTCCTGTTTGAAAAAAAATATTACAAACACAGTTGCTATTGGCGTGCATGCCAGGACATCAAGGCTGTTCGGAAAATATAATTTAAAATAACATTCTATGAATGGAAATTAGACTGTCGCAAACATTCCAACGCACTCGGCAGGAGCTTTGAACGGCCGGATGTTAGTGCGGAAGTCATCGATTCAACGGTTAAAGCTGTTTAAAGCTCGACGAATGAAGGACTAATTGCATAGGTTTATGCATATGGTACACTGGTGCTGTACAATTAGTAAACTTACCACCGCCATGCTTGTGACATTTGTATGGAAACCTCCATATATTTCCAAGTCCAACTGCATTTCCCAATGACGTGAGAATGTACTCAGTTTTATTACTCCAGGCCTGTCTCTCCTGTGTGTCGGTTTTCGCCTTGATACCGGCTTCATTTTCAGCCTCCTCAACGCAATTTAAAACAGTCAACTCGGTGCTGTCGGTTTCGTTGATTTCTTTACAGCGCTTCTTCTCAAGCTCTTGTTTGTCCATGATGCCTGTAAAACGTCACTAATTCTCTCCGTCAGCGGCAACTGTTTCCTACAGAGTCTGACTCGGTCGTCACGCGCTGCTCTAGTTTGGCGTGGTCAATCGCGCTACTATGATCGAAAGCGCATTCGCCTTTTTCCCGAATTGGCTCTGTAAATTTACAAGTTGAGGAAAAAGCATGACTTATTGGCCAACCGTGAAAGTAGGGGTAAATATGTCCAAGGTGCATGGCCATTATGTTCACCAATTAATTTTATATCTTAGGTATTCTTTATAAGCAAGATTTTTTAAATTCTGAAGAATGGCGACTCCGTGAGAACTAGTACACCATTAAAGATTGATGTATTCGGCTTTTCACTAACTGTTAGCTTTTTGGCCATGTTAATACCAGCTTTTTTTGCAGTAGCCTATTGTTACATGTCGACTGTAGACCACTTTAAAATTTAATAACTGCACGTAAATAAAGTAGATCCATCATTTATATTCATTTCAACCACAAATAAATTTTTAACTTATAGGTTTTACCGTTATCCAAACAAATGTCGTTACATTGGTTTTGAAACCCCAAAATCCTAGATGGTTCAGTGTGGGCCGAACTCGGGCAAACTTAACATTACTATTTTTGGAATTTTAAGAATGCTTCATCTTTTCATTTTGATCATAGTGAATCGCCGAGCCAGGTGAGCTTTAACGGGCAGAACATGTAAACTAGAGAAAAATCGTGACCCGATAGATCTACATTGGCTTAATTCACCTTCAGAATTTATATCTCTGCTGCTAGGGTTACATTTTTTTATAATCCTTATACTTGTTATAAAGCATAGAGCTAACGGATGTGGAAACACAAGTCGAATTCAATAAAATTACAACTTAAAAAAAAATATATTACAACATAAAAATATTGCAATAGGCTTTATATAATTAGGCTCATGTCACGATTTTTGTTGTTAAAGTGAAAGCAGCAGTCAGCACATATCAAATCATGCCGATGCCACTTCATGTTGTATGACGTCGTTTTGTGACATGCGGAAAGTGCTTCTGAATTCTATTGATTTAGAACAGTCTGTTTTACACTAGCAATTAAGTGCTAGGGTAAAAGTTTACGTTCTTATAGGAAAAGTGTTAAACAGTTTATGTTAATATTAGTTTTAGCAAATACATGCTATCGCATAGTTTTATTTTGCTTGTATAGGGAAAATATTGAACCTGTGTAATGTTAGTAAAATTATACTATAAAGCAACAATACTGCAAATCAGACAATATCATTGTTGCAAGCCTGCTCCATTTAGTGGATATCCCGCGGCGATAAAAAACGTACTTTCCACGTCTAAACTTCAGCTTTGTATATATTTTGCCAGTGTTACTTTATTGTTTTATTTTGGCAGATATAGAACTTACATGCGATTTCTAGGCGCAATCTAACAAAAGTAGCAAAAGTATAAAATTATTTTATCTGTTTGAAATCAAAACAGCGGACCGACTTATAAACAAATATTATATAGCCTAAATATATATCCAGGCAGTCAAAGAATAACATGCGCCATGAATCAACGAAATCGGAGATAGGTGCAAATCTACATGTAATGAATTCTGAGGTTATTGTAGATTTAGTCGAAAGTCCAGCGCCCGAAGTATCTTCAAATTCGATTTCATTCTATCGATCTATTGTCTCCGGTATCCATGGCCTTGTAAAACCAGAAATGTCGGGGTTGCTGGTTTACTCAACGGGTATATTCATTTGCTACCTCCTTTATGGTCTTATACAAGAAGAAATGTAAGTACACCATTAAACCGTTAAAAACTCAAATATAAGCAGATACCGTGAATAAATTTGATTAATACTACGTGACATTTTAACGGGCTAATGCCACGTCAAGATTTGGATGGCTGGATCGATACGGCCCAGTGATTGCGGTTCGTATACTATAAGAAAGCACTTAAACTCTGCTTGCAGAGGTATGATCTGTAATTCAAATATTCTATCGAACTGCGTTTTCTCTACCTTTTTAGGTTATTGTTTTTTTGTTTAATGAAAGTCACCTAATTTGTCGGTTACTTAATTGTCAAAATAAAATATCATAATTATTACCAAGAAAAATATCTTTTTAATTGTTACATTAAGGACTCTGGTTTTAGTGTACACATCGAGTCTGAAGTTAAAATTGTTATGGTTTTATTTGCATTCAGAATGCTCGGTTGGCAAAATGGTGACAAGTAGTTTACGGGTTTGGTAAGAATTGTAGGATTGTTGGAAATATCATTATACTAACTTAGGATAATGTAAGTGCAGAATTAGGAACCTTACTTGGCCATTTAGAAACATGAAACAATCGATTTCAGCTCGTGCAGAATTGTTACTTTGGTTTAGGAATCCAAAACTTATAAAAATTCGTCAAGGGGTTTATGAAATCCACAAAAGCTAACTTATTATTAGGAGTTGGAACAAATGGAAGCTGAGAACATGTCAAAATAATTACATGCCTGCAAGAAATATCATTGATTAGTTATCTACTTTTTATACAAAATATAACTTAGATTTGTTTATTACTTTTTATCTGTTTTGTTCTTTGTTTAAACAAGCAGCTATTTAGTCAGTTGTGTCCCAGGATCTGGCAAAAGACATGTAATAAAACCGTAGTTTTGTCATTATTCAATATGTACCTCATGTTGTCCTTATCAGTTATTACTGGTTCCAAGTAACTCCCCCTTCACACGGTTGTAAGTTTGTAAAACCCCTTTAACTTACTCTTCCATGTTACTCCTCCTTTACACAGTTGTAATGACCACAGGTTTAAACATTCCCAGAACTTTCCTTTTCCCACATTATGCCAAGCCTCTTTGTTTTCGAGCAATAATTATTGACAAGAGTTGAGAACGGTGGCTTCTGCAGTAAACAGCTCAGAGAAGCCGCGTTTGGTGTTTATTAACTCATGCCCGCACATTGATTTAATCATCATATGCTTGTTGTATCGTATCTGCATTTAATCAAGAATATAATAATGCAGTTTTGGATTGCGAGACTCACGAGTAAAGGTAGCAGCAGAATACCCAAAAACTTAATAAACTGCTACAGACACTTCGTGAAACATCACCATAAATACTAGTGGATTACTGTGTTCAACTTCAAAGTTTTGCACTTTTAATAATTTACAACACACCGTGGTAATTTTGCCAATTTTGGTATTTCCGGGTGCATTTTACGATACTTTGTGGGTGCACTTGTCAGGCTTTTCAGACTTGCAGTGGCCACTAGTTATTAGACAATAAGTATCGATGATTCCATCAAAGTAAGTTGTTTCCATGGAGAAAGCTTAGTGGATGTCACCTGAAGAAGATTAACAAGTTAAACTAAAACAGTTAACCCTACTATCTATAATATACAACAAACACTGCAATTTCTTTAGCCATCCAGTTGGTATTAGGTAATCTGTTTTACAGCAAAGTGCAATGTAATGCTTAACATCATCTCCTGTTTGCACCGGACAAATGCTTGTCAGCATGCAATAACTGACTAGTAAAGTCCCTATTAAAATGATAATTATCGAAATAACAAATTGCTTACTTTCCCAAGATGCAATTTTTCACCACTTTATTCCTAGCTCCTACGTATGGAGAACAACAATTTTCTGTCCTTCCACAAAACAAACCTCTGTTCAAATATTTAAAAGAAAAAAATAAATTTATATTTTGTTTAGTATTTATTAACTGATAGGAAATTGTGATTGGTTGAGTAGCCTAATATGAGTGCTTCTCAATCAAATACCACAAAATTGGTGTTCTGTTTTTCGGGAATATTTATATGTTACCTGTTATTCGGATTTGCGCAAGAAAAAATGTAAGTCTTGCAGTGATAATAAGTTAAGTAAATCTTAAGTGTATTAGTTCACCAAACTTAAAATAACCATGCATTTTTAAATTAGCTACATAAAACTAGTTATTAGCATCTATTTATCAAGATTGACCAAATTACAAATGTACCGGTAGCCTTATTTACCACTTTTCAGAACGAGAGGTGAATATGATGGGGAAAGATTTACTTTTTCACAAGCTCTTGTCTTCATTCAGTGTGTTCTTAATGCTCTTTTCGCAAAAGCAAGTAAGAATCCTAGTTTTTTGATAGAAAATTATTTTAACCTTGAATTTGTAACCAAAGTATTACAATATTCTTATCAATTTCTGAGTAAATTACTGAAAATCATAAAACAATAATAAAGAATAGTAATAAGTCATAATAAAAAGTAAAATAATGGCTGAAAGAGCAAAATAGTTTAAAGCTCTGGACAACAGTTACAACATATTCGACATGCTCATTTAATCTTTTTTTTACAGTTATGACCTTTATAACAAAACCAGAACCAGACAAGACTCCAAACACACTGTATGCTGCATGTGCGTTTTGTTACATGGGGGCCATGGTTGCAAGTAATCATGCCTTATTATACATTGCTTATCCAACACAGGTACGTTTACTTTGTTTTGAAATCAAATTCACTATGTACATTGTACATACAGTACTAAACTTATATAGGTTTTAATTTTTTTGCACCTACGTCAAATTTAGTTTTTTTATGTTTTTTTAACGAAAGTTTTATTCGTTTCAGGTTTTAGGGAAAGCATGCAAACCAATTCCTGTTATGATTCTTGGTGTTTTGTTTGCTCATAAGCGCTACCCGTTGGCAAAATATTTTTGCATTTTTATGATAGTTTTGGGCGTTGCTGGTTTTATGTATAAAGATGGCAAAGGCTCCACAGACTCATCTGGTTTATTTGTCATTGGATTTGGAGAAATATTATTGGTAGGTAGCTAGGTTTCAAACATGCCACTACAATAAATAAAGTGTTTTCATTAAAGATTGAATGTTATGTTTATATAGGTTTATTTATTTTAAAATATTTTTATATATGTAACAACTTAACAGTATGGTAAGCAGTACTTTTATACCTGATGCGCACTAACTTCTCCAATAGAGTTTTGCTTTTATCTTTATTATATTACAATTAATGCAGATGGTATCTTTAACATTGGACGGTCTGACTGGCGTAACTCAAGAGCGAATGAGGTCGCATTATATGACAAACCACCATCACATGATGCACAACGTCAATTTGTGGTCTTGTTTCTTGCTTGGTGGAGGTATTTTAAGATTTATCCATATTATTTTATGCTCTTGCAACACATTCGATATTTATGGTTTTTTAATCTAATTAGGTTGAAACATTCAGCAGTGATAGTAACTGAGATTTTCCTTAACATTTACAAAATCATAATTAACTGATTCAGTAACAAATTGGTTAGCAAGTTAATGCTAACTGATGTTCAGCCCTAATCATATTTTTTTACAGATAGAGCAATTGTAGAGATACAATCATTGATTCATTTTTTTTACTTTTTGTTAGTTAACCATTATGAGTATCTAGTTATACAAACAGCCAGATGGTATTAAATTATAGTAAAAAAAGGAAGGTTTAATTATGCTCGTTTCAGGTTTAGTTGTCACCGGGGAAGGGTGGGTCTTTATCCAGTTCGTAATGAAGCATCCTAAAGTCATATCCCACCTGGCGATGTTTAGCTTAATGTCAGCACTCGGTCAACATTTTATATTTCTAACTGTAAGTATATTTGGATTTATAATTTAGAAATGTTTTTGTTCCCTAAATGTTGGTAGTAATTTAATGTGTATTTTCGATCCTTGGGGATAAATAAGTATTGATTACTTTAGAACTAGACTGTACCTGTTTTTTTATTAACGAAAAATCTGTTGATCTAAACACCTATCTATTTCATTGTATAAAAAACTTAGTTTGACAAAATGAAGATTTTATACAGCTTGTTCACCATTTTTCAGGTCGTTACTTTTGGTCCACTAACGTGCTCTGTTATAACAACAACTCGAAAGTTCTTCACCATATTATTTTCTGTTTTAATCTTCGGTAACCCAATGAATACGCGGCAGTGGTTATCAACTATCTTGGTCTTTGCAGGTTTGAAATATATTATTATTTTTCCGGTTTATTTGTATGTTTGCCGGAAAGCAAATAATTTTAGACTAATGTCTTGTCGGTTAGTCCATTATCGTATGTGTCTATCTCGTCATCTTATGAATTTGTAGTTTGTACAGAACTGCTCCTTCTAAAGATACCTCATAGCTGGAACATGTCGACCACTCTGCCCACTCAGTATAAATACATTGATTAGAATTTTTACCAGGTGGTTAGTTCGTTCTCCTGACCACTTTTTCTGCTAAAATGTCCAATGGACATTACCTTAATTTACCGCCAGTATGGGTATAGTGTAATCTGATGAAGTTTACCATATTCTGAGTCATGTCATGGGTAAAATATATTCCTGGCCATTTCTTGTCTCCATAAACTTACTAGTAAGATTTTATGCAATAATTTAGATTCAATGAAAGTAATCCGTTAACAGATTTAGATAAGACATATAGTCATTCATATTTAACGAAAGGTTTTAAAAGTAAAATTCTTTTAAAAATAGACATTTATATGCTGATAAACTTATCCTTGGATTAGATATTTTATTTATTTTTCCTCTAGTTAGAAAATGCATGGATTGTTATATAATGGTCAAGCATCAGGTTACCTTTTACCCACCATCGGGTTATTGGCTGTATAACGTTATTTGAACTATTACGGTGTGAAATACAGTGGCTTTATTGCCAAAAAATGTTGTGCAACTCATTATACTCCAACCATCAGGTTCGGTAAGTCTTAAATTCTTGGTCCAAAATATGTAACTTCTACTCCTATACCACATTATAACCGTCTGCAAAATATGGCTTAGGATTGGGACTGGATTCAATTTTTGGCAAATCGCTGAAACCATCTTTGAAAAAAGACCAAAGTCAATGACATGAGGTGTGCAACTCTGAAATACTGACAACTCCTCCATAAGTGCCAATTTTTCCAAACCACATTTATAAAGAGATTTATTTATTTGTTTGTATTCGTACACTGCGATGTTTCCACATTACCCCAATTAATTGTGTCGTTTTACTAATAAATTGCGGTGGTGAAGAAATTCATTAACAACGATCATTATATTTTATCTCTATGTGGAGGATACTGCCCATTGTTTAAAATTGTTATTCGTCTTGTTTTGCTGTGATACAAGTTGATTTTAATCAATAGGCATTTTTTTGGTTTTAGTTCTGTTTTGTTGAACATTAAAATATAATTAGTTAGTCATATTTAACATTAGAATGTCATTTTATGTTTTATCATTTTGCATGATGGTTATTGCCGAGAACACAAACCCGACGGTGTATATACACAGTATGTTTAACTACGTTCAACAAGGAGTTAAATTTCGGGGGTGATAGCTTTAATAATACTGTATGATGCCGAAAAAATCATTACAACGTATGTAGACCCATCCAAATTTCCCAAAGACTATATGTGCTTAATTTTTTTTCTCCTAAATTATAAACTACTATTATATCAACAGGATGACGTAATGGTTTAGTTCTGTGTTAAACCGAAACACATTAAAAGTTAGCCTGTCGGGATTTACGTAAGTAACCTAGTTTATAGGACGGGATAAAAATATAGAGCAAAAAAACTAAATCGGCGACAATGTTCGTTTATCGCCGATATATCAAGATTAGATTTAAAAATTCAGTTTTAACGAGATTTAAGTATGAAATATGCAGATGCATTTAAAGTAAATATAAAAGTGACCCATACAGGCTAATTGAGGGATCGGCTTTAGAAGAAGGTGTGGCCACTGGCCAAGAAAGCTAGCGAACCGTTTCGAGTCTAAAACCCTTTGGCTGAATGGCGTCGGTGTCCATACACACATGGGAAACCAAATGGACGTAACGGATTTAGCGTACTACCTGTTCAAAGTAGACGGACTCGCAGATAGACCAACTGCATTAGATATCCCGATTGAAACGCAGTTTTTTGTATGGTTATTAGCTATTTTCTTTATACAAGCAACATTTTTATATAGGCTAGGGATAACTGTTTTCTTAAAATATTTTAGGCAAAAGTTAAATTAATTCCTGTTTGTAACAGTTGATAGAACATGATTGTCATGTTTATTACCGTAAAAGGGAAAACCATTGGGGTAAACATACGTGCAATCGTCAGAGCATCTCACGCCCATCGTCGAGTTACCGGAGCTATTGTAGTGTGTTGTGTATATGATTCACACGTTTCTTCAATTTGGTAGAATCGATTAATCTGCGATCATGTGTTAAGGCAAAATTAATCCGCGACCATGTGTTTTTTTTTTTTTTTTTTTTTTTTCTTTTTTTTTATTAAATACGTAAAAAGAATGCAGTATGCAGTTAAGGAATATATATATATATATATATATATATATACGCACATGGAATACAAGACTACGCACATGATGACCATTTTAAATGATATTGAAGCATTCTGTTATTGTTATATGCAATGTGTTTTTCTATCACTTGAATATTTTCAATGTATTTAAGTACCATATTAATGTTAGGGTTTTCTTTTTGTAGACGTGATCTATAAATAATAAAACGAGCACATAACAACACCATATTAATTAATTTTTCATTTTCAGGGAAATTGGTCCCGAACAGTTTAGCGGCATTATTAATAATAAAAGGCACTCGAAATTTTGCACAAATCCATGAGTTTACATTTTCCCAGAACGTTTGCACTTGAGCACAATCGCAAAACATATGTAATGGGGTTTCCAGTTCGTGGTTGCAAAACGTGCAACGGTCAGATTCTGTTAAGCCAAATGCAAATAGGGCGTCGTTCGTTACAATCGCTCGAAGATTTATTTTAATTTGAAAGGATTGCAGTTTTGTTTCTGTGGTGCATGTGAAGTTCCTTGTGTAGGCCTAGATATCGATCCATTCTTCGATATAACCTCGCCGTTTAATTCTTTTGTCCACCGCACTTGTTGTTTATATGGTTCTTTTAAATTTTCTTTGCAGCAGTACTTGTAGATCGCCTGTGTCGTTCTTCCGTGTTGTTTGAGGTGATCTTCCAGAATTTCTTGGTAATCCGACCGCGACCATGTGTTCGTTCAGTGCTTTGCCCAAGGACACAACCGACACCTAGCGACCGTATCTTCAACCCTTTGGCTGAAAGGATACGCAGTTTGCCTATTGGTGGTAGTGACTGCGGTGGCAAAATAGTCCAGACATATGTATTATTAGTGGCCTTATTTTAATAATTCACATCGAAATATTGCTAAATCATGTTTTATCATATATACATCTTGATACAATTATTCTCCCCCCCCAAAAACATACTTTTGAATCAGAAGGAAAAGCGTTGAGTTTACAATCCACCCCACCGCACCTTAAAGGACTTGTGGCGGTTCTCATTATTTGATTTGTTCAAGATTGTATTTGTGTGTAGCCTATTGCTTGCACTAGACCGGTCCTTGCGAATCCCAACTAACAGTTCTCAGCCAAAACCCCGATAATTCGCAATCCGACTATTTACAAAAGGTTTCTTTATAGTTAGATTGCAAGTTGAGACAGTACACTACATACGGTTAAACTGGTTTGTTATACAATGCATGCCTGGAGCTGTACTGAGCGGGACAGTGATGCTTGGGTCCGTATTCTAGAACGCGTTTCTGATACAGGTTTGAAAAAATATGCCGACCACACATAAACGCTTATGGTATAATATGTTAAAAAGATTAGATGGGAAGTATCTAACTTAATTGAATGCGCAAAAATATTACACAAGCCGCGAATCCACTACATAATAGCCCCCTTTTACCCTCAAAACTTAAATTTTGAAGACTAATAATCTATCGTGCTGGGGTCTATAGATTATAGTAGGGCGAATTCGGGACTAACGAATGGTGGCGGGAAAACTAATTTTTTTTAATATATCAAATAGGTCTGGTCTGCTCGATGGTAGAATGTGGATGATGTATTTGTAAAATAAACTGCTGAGTTGCTCTAGGTCCAGGGCCTATGAAATAACTATAAGGTTATTCGCTATGCAAAAAAATTGGTGGTCCATGTAGGGGGCAAATCAAACCAAAGCACTATTTAAACACAAATCACGCTATAGACATAAAAATATTCCATACTCGTATAAAACTTAGTCAGCGTGAAGCATTCTCGACACACAATAAACAGACATAGCCTACAATATAAAATAGTCAACTGTATACACTCGACCAAATTGTCGAAAATGTTGTTTTCTTTAAATGTAGGCCTACTGCTCACGAACGATTATACTTTTATAGCGGAAATGTCTTTTGGCGATTTCAGCACTTCATTTGGACTTGTTTGACTTCTTTGTGGCTGGCGGTGCGGTCTTTATTTTAATGGCTTCTTTGCAGTATGCCGTGCGGTGTTCATTTCAATCTTGTGGCAGGCGGTGCTCTGTGTAATTTTATTGGAAGGTTGCGCTAGTTTAACATCACGTCGGGTTTTATCGGTGTGTCGGTTCTCATTAGTTGCTCAGTTAGAGTTTGTATATGCGCCTATTGCTGGCACTAGATCTGTCCTTGCGACTACCAACCAACAGTCCATAGCAAAAACTCCAATAACTCGCAATCTGACTGTTTACCAACTGTTTCTTTATTGTTAGATTGCAAGCTGAGACAGTACAATACATACGGTTAAACTAGTTCGTAATATACATGCTGGTTTAAAAAATAAAATATGTCGACCGCATGAAAACTTTAGGTATATGATAAAAGGATTAAATCGGAAGTATCCGTGCGGATATTATTATAGCCGATTGGAAAGCCAGAGAAAATGATTGACAGACCAGATGATACAGGCACAGCTGTACATGCATTACGGGCTCACTTCAACAATTTTAACAAAACTTAATATAATGCGCAAACAATATTAAACAGTTGGCATCAAATGGCAAAGAAAAAAATATAACAAAACAATTGTATAATTTCTGTAAAAATATATAAATTGGGTATAAAAATAGAATAGACATATTTTAATATCATCATTAAATTTAACATTTCTTGTTAAGATCATTGTTACATTTATCTCAAACATTTTTTGAGTGTAAAATAGAAAATCATTAAGAAAGACAGTTTTGACTTATTGGGTGTCCTCCGGGGACATTTTTACAGAAAAATAAGATATATCTTCGTAAAAGAAAACATAGCCTTTAAGGCCGATGCACACTTAGAGCGATTGTAACACTAGCCTACTTTATTTTTAGACCCAGTTCATTTTAAACTGGGGTATGGCGCGAGGTGATGTGACCCTATTTAATACGTGGTAATGTAATTACATTCGAAATAAATATAATTGTTGGGACAAATTTAAGTTTTTTTTAATAACACTAAGCAGTTTCCCGCCTTCCTCCTACCCCGCTTTCCATCTTAGTTTTAAAGCAATGATATTAAAGCAAACACAAACATCTTAACTTCAAAGCAATAATATTAAAGCAAATACAAACTTAGAGGCAACTTTTTAAAAAGTAAAGAGATCAATCTTAAAAACTGAACACGCGCAATAGATCCGTCTCTAATAATAGCTCCCATAAACTGGGGAGTTGGCAGATCCATCCCATCAATTTTATGTTCCGTCACAGTGATTGCGTCCAATCCAAATACTTAACGCCGAGTGGGAATGACGTAACGTAACTATTCTCTTTAGTTTGAGAAAACCAACAAATGGAAGTTTTTAGTCAACATTTGCATACAATGAACTGTTAAAGTGAATTTAAATAAATGATTTACCTTAATACTATATCCAGAAGTACCCAAATACCGCTCCGATACCGGTCGTTTTTGTCGGTAAGTATCAATCAAGTCAAAGGCCTAATAAGATCGTTACGCGCAAATGCCTGGCCTGTTTTCTGTTTATCTACAATGTTTATTCTTTGTGTGTTTCTTCCGATACGTTTTAAGCTATATGTTACTCTTTATCATAAAATAAAGATATAATGTATCAACCTCTTAGATTTTCCATTCCGTATACGTTATTAAATCTTTTTTTATTTTGCTGCCCAATCTTGACTCAAAGTAATTAAAGACGGAAAAACAATAGGATCAAGGCCCCACTGCCCCAAAATGGCTTCTGCATCCACAAATAATAAGAGGCCTACGGCGGACAAGCTTCCCTCCCTTGTACTGGAGCGAATATTTTCATTTTTGTCGCTGGAAGAACTACAGTCATGCTCATTAGTGTGCAAATCATGGTTTCATTATTTAAACGACGGGAATAATGATGTATGGAGGTAACTGGTAAAACTTGTTAACTTTGATTAATTCTTATTAATCTGTAGTATCAGTACCGATATTTTGAACTGTTATGTTTAAAATACCGGCTTGACGTTTATATATATATAATGAGCAAGAACTGGGAACTGTTCTTTTTAAGATAAAAGGTTATGGGTAGAAAATAGCCTCTTACAAATGGACTGTGTTTTTACTTTATGCGACTTGATTGAATCAATTTCCAAACCACAACAAAATCAATGTCTCCAGCATATAGAAAAGTAGTATTATGATAAAAGTATTATGATAACTGGTGATACAAACAGCAAAACTGTTTGTATGCTGATACATAATCATAAAATCAATTCTCAGTATAATGTGGTAATAAATAACAAACCTGCCCAACAAACCAATATTATTTGTTATCTTGGTGAGATACTGGATCATAAGCTAAAATGGGATAAACATATTACTGGTATGAATCTTTGAGAGAAATTGCCGAGAGTTTTGGGTGTTTTCTATAAACTAAAAAGGTACGGTATGTAAAACAAAAAACTCTCAGGTGTTGTTATTTCTCTTTATTTCATAGCCATTTGCAATAGGCTATTCAATTATTTAGTGGGGAAAGGCTAACACATCAACAAATCACCCATTAGAAATGTAGCAAAACAGAGCTCTTCAACAGATTTTATTTCGATCTAACATAGATCAAGCTGCTTCTTATATAATGAATTAAAAATTATGAAAATTTACGATATTTTTATTCATGAAATTTTTTCATACCACTTGATGCCATGCATAAATTGACAAAAGGATATCGATAAATTTTACCACCCTAGAGTGCATACCAATTATGAAATAAGCATGCTACAATTATCTTGAGCTACCGGTATGTTATTGGGGTAAAATACCAAATAACTACAAGTGCATGTCGTTTAACTTGTTTAAACTTCGGTATAAACAATATCTAGTTCAAATGTATTAATTACGGGCAATACAATAGTCTTAATTGTCACACTCACTCTTAATTTTGCAATAATATCTGTTTATAACTTAATATTTTGTTTTACTGTAAATTAACATAAAATGATATGTTTATTAAAGGTTTTGGCCTGTGCAGCATTGTATTTCCTTTTTTATTATTATTTATTAACTAAACACAAAGGGTGCAGCTGACTCGGTGACTTTTTGGTCTTTCGCTGCATTCTTTGCTCTACATTACTACACATCACTGTATATATTGTTGTTGTTTGTAAAATTGTGATGTAAAAATTCAGCTATTTCTTTCATCTGGAAATATTCAGTATTGGTATCATTTTCCTACATTTAAAAGTGTATAGGCCTATTTTGATATCAAAAAATTATGCAGTACCTGTATCATACCTTTAATTATCATAACTCACATTTTTATATAATTGCACTGATTATTTCTTTGCTTATGAACAAATTGTTAACAATATTTTTAATATTTTTATTTTAGGTTGCAGTGTGTGCAAAAACTTGCCGAAGAAGCATTAAAATCGGACCTATTATCAAGTTTACCAACGTATAAAGAAAAATTAAAAGCATTTCACCATTCTTGGAGTGCAAATGATTGTTCAGGAAATATCTACATTAAACCCGATGGGTTCACACTTCACAGAAGGTGGGCTAGATAACACACTAAATTTTAGTGCAAAGTTACATTTCTGTTTAAAAGAAGTGTTTATAAAAACATACCTTATTTGTATTGAAGTTCAAGCCACTGTAATATGATCACCAATATTTTTCTAGGCCGGAAGCCCAATGCACAGATGCGGCCCGGGGTAAAATAGGGTTTGAATCCGGTCGTCATTCATGGGATATTCGGTGGAGGGGACCAGTTGGCACTGTAGCCATGGTGGGGGTGGCTACTAAAGAAGCCCCACTTAGAGTAGGGGGCTATAAACCCTTGCTAGGTTCGTCCGATCAAAGCTGGGCGTGGAATTTAGTAGACAACCATTTATTCCATGGTGGATGTAGGAGAGACAGCTATCCCAAGTGCAATAACCCCCCAAAATACCAGGTTGGAATGTTTAATGGTGTATTTTTGTTGCTGGTAGTCTGTGGAGTCACTGTTTTTACAAACTTATAAGACAAACGTAGTGAGTCCGTGTCCATATGCCTCAAACTTCCACTTTCATTAAACGAAATATAATGAAATTTTATATATATGGAATTGTATTGTAATGGAATTTGATTTACATGGAGTGACATTACATTTCTATTTTTGTCCATACTTTTACTTAGTAGTGTAATCATTTCAACAATACCATATAACATTTATGTCATTGCATGTCCAAATCACTGATTTTGAAATCAGAGGTGCCAAATTTTGGTAGTTCAACTTTTGCATGTCAAAATCTAAAGTGCCGAATTTTGGTACTTCAACTTAAGAAAGTATTACTAGATTTGATTCATTTTAGTGACGTGAAGTAACGGAAATGTTTATCTTTGGGCTTGGGCATTAATATTTTATGGCACACTTTATACAATTAAGTCAATAGGGGTCATTTGTGTAGGCTACTCTGTGTAAGCAGTTTTGAAAAGCAATATACCATTACTTAATTGTTACCAGTACTATAAAAATCATACACAGATGTAATTGGTGTATTTTGTGCAGTATTAATCATGGCACCTATCTAATTTTTAAATAAAACCATTTTTTCTAAATATAGGCTATAACATATATAACAATATATATACAACAATACTGCTTTGTCTGGTTAGAAAGTTATCAATTTTAATATATACAAAAGACGAAGTTTATATTCAAGTTTTAACTAGGAAAGGATTTAGATTATTTTTTAATTTCTACAAAAAAATGGAAATTAAGTGCTCACAATGGAACAAAAGAAAAAATTATCACAAAAAAACGTTTTTTTAATACTACGCTCAAAATGATTTTTTTAAATTAATGTCTAGAATCAGTTTCGATTCTTGGGATGTCCCGAATGTAATCTTACCAGTTATTTTTTTTACCTTTTTGGGGGGGGGATTTGAGTATCTTTACGGTTATAGTCCACAATTTGGTTCAAACACTTCATTTATAGTTTATTTCAAAGAAAAGTAATAAGATAAAGCAATATGGACTTAATAGTAATCTTATTTTCTATTCTAACATTTTTTATAATAAGAAAACGAAAAAAAAATTGGCATGGGTGGACCTGTAACATGAAGTTAGTGACGTAATATTATTTTTGATGACATCATCAAACCAAAATTAAAATATAATTGTTGGAAATTTGTTTCTGAGTAACTTTATAAAAATAAGATAGGCTGTATTGTCAACAGATTAAAAACTATAACATTGTATATGAAAGAATATGACGTGGACCCCCAAATAGTGACGTCATCAAAAAATAAAAATTTTAGCAATTTTGAAAATTTTATTTCGAACAACTCTAGTGTTGAACATTCTGCTCTAACTATAACACGAGAGGCGCTAGAGCACTACAAAGCGGACTTGGTCAAAACGCGCAAACTGCGCAAAAACAATCTCGTGTAAAGGGTTAACACAAATTATATGAAAAATGTTTTTTGTGTTCATTTATCTTAGAAAGGTATCGTATTGATAGTTTAAATGTCCTAAATTTGGAAAATATACTGCACCATTAATAACAAACCTCTCATTTTTATGTTTGTGCATACCGGTATGTGACAGTGATTAAAATATTTACCGTTACATCA